>OMOW01116516.1:0-10000 GCA_900312555.1 Lamprogrammus exutus | reverse complement strand
CGGAGTGTAGGGGTGGGGGGGGGGCACAAATTCTTGACCTGAAACAAAAACTAAATCTGCCCATGACCTTGAAAAATAAAAAATACACCCTGGTTTAGCTTTGTAAACATTCTAATCTTATAAAAATCAACAATCCCAATGAGAATCAAAAGAATATCAGCACAGGGTGAGAATTAGATGAGAGCAGGTTTGTGGATTGCCTGCTAAATTCACAATACAGCACATATACAGTATGTACTTTTCCATGGTGAATTAATATTTCATGGACCCAAAGTGACTACTAAAGTCAGCGAGCCCGCTCACAGTTGTTAAGCAAGGTAAAGCACTGACCTGGAAACAGCGTTTGTGCATTTATTCTGCACAAACGCATTCTGAACCATTGTGGGATATTTTGCCGAGATTGTTGGGGGCTGAACATGTTGTGTTGGGTATACAATTAATAATCCTGTTTTGTTAATCGAATGATATTAGTTACATCCTGTTAAGTGGGATGTGTTATGTTTTTTCTTATTTTCCCTCATTGTTATAGTGTGATATAATAGTAGAGGGTATGTGTTGCGAGTTCACACCTGTAGAAATGGATTCAGTGAACCTCCTACTGATGGATTCTAATTTGGGACAAACCTTTGAGCCCAAAGAACACCACCATGCACCACAAGGGGATTCGCCACCTCAATTGTCAATCATGTCTCATGTTCTTGGGTGGGAGGAGTTGTGGAAGGCAGGACTGGGTTGCAGCAGGTAAGAGGGGGGAGGGGGAGGAGGGAGTCAATCAATTCCTGTCCACGATTCCAACCACTCCACGATCTCACCGACTCACAGTACACGTTAGAAATGGATCAGTGTTTTTTTTGCACATTAAAAGCTGGCAAAGGTTTCAAAATAGACCCCTGAATGAAAATAACAACATGTAATTTGTATAATATGTCTTTGAAGGTTTTTAGCATGACTCCTGATTAGAAACAGTGAAATATTTATCAAAAAGGGATGCATTTGTGTTTGTTTGGCAGTATAGCTTTAAGTCTGTGTAGCGAGAACAAGTGACATCGCAATGGATACTGCGAAATCGTGATCTTTGACGAATGATTTGCTCAAAAATTGGTGATTAAAGTAAATGTTTCAACACTCACAGGTACTGTCAAACCAGAGAGAGAGAGAGAGAGACACCGTTACTGAGTGTCTGAATGAACAAAGAGATAAGATATTACTCGTTATCGTTTGCTGTGACACATTCTCAGTGTTATCATCTCATTCATGCCACGGACAGTCCTTATCACAGCCACGTCAAGGTCCATGTTTGTCCATGCTGAGTGAGCAGCATCATTGTTCAGACCGTGACACTTCAGGTTCGAGTGTCAAAGGAAAATTCCACTATCAGACACTTGTTAAACTGCATTTCACTGCATTTAATTATTTATGTAGTGATGAAGAGCTGTAGATTATATTTGTGGTGTAGCTGCTTCCCCTCGACCTACTTCTACTTCAGTTAGTGATTTCCGACTGTGTGTGTCTGTGTGTGATGTACCTGAGCGAGGTGGTGAGTTTGAGGGGTCGCACTCCAGGAGTTGCGAATCGTAGAGAGTTCCTGTAGGTGACCTGCTGCACCGCACGATTAAAGCTCTCTATGTCGTCTCCCTCCAGCACGAGCACTGACTGGCTTGGGTTCACATGTACCTGCGAGGTCAAAGGTCAAGGTGAATTTACCAAGGCTCAACAAAAATGAGACATTTCATTGTTTTTACTGAAACTGTCTCGCACAAGTAAAATGCATTAATCACTGCCGACACCTGTATAAAGTTTTATAAATGAGTATAAAGGTATCACACATATTGAAGATATGATCACCCAAAACACCACTGCGAGAGGGACACACTTTTGGGAGACATTAACAAAAACACTCTGCATGGAATGGGTCCCAAATCCATGCCAATCATGTAATGAAACAGAAATGTGTGAGCTGGTGGAATCAGGAGGCGTACGCAAAACAGACACATCACAAACAACCTGGAGGATGACAAACTTTGACTCACACTGTGCTTATATTTCACATTATAGCTTTCACACACCATCTGGCAAATTTGTTGTGTGCAATATGTGGAGATATAACTCAAAGTATTTGTCAAAAATAAATGGTACATATATGTGGATGAGGAGCAAATGAGGCAACGTGTTCTTTTGCAAAAACAGATTTTTATGATTATTATATTTTTATTCTCCATTCCACGTCAATCAAACTTTACTTGTTTATTTTGGGGTTTTTTCTAATGCAGCATCAATTTGGTTTTCTTACTATTTTATAAAAATAGAGTTATCTGTTTTTGCAAATGAGCTCTTCAAATAGAAAGGACAAATTTCATTTAGACGTGCATGTCACATGTTCCCAGATGTCCCCTCATGGTCCCAGATGTGTCCCTCTCTCTTTACTGTGTAACCTCTCTGTGGGGTTACCTTCATGCCAGATCCCAAAGTCTCCAGGTCTCCAAAGTCCAGGCCCTCCCTGCAGGCGTACAGACACTCCACCACGCTGTGTGGCTCCACGCTGCCTGGACGCACCGTCACCCCTGACAGCAGGCCGTGGTAACCACCCACATACTTCACTGAGGACCACAGACAGCCCAGAGTGAACACATTATACACATTGATTTGTACATAACATGCAAATAATACACCATGACACAGGCAGATAGAAAACAAGCAAAGTCACCTGAGTCTTTACCCTCTGGGATGGTGTTGTTCACAATCTCCTTCTGTTTCTCCTCTGGCTCTGCAGGGGAAACCAGAAAGGGGAGACGGGAAACAGAAAAAGGGTAAACAATAATACACAGTGAGAGAGATAGTGGTATGGATTAGGGTAGAATAAAGTATGAAGACTGAGGGTGCCAGAGATTGACGGCAAGAATGAAAAACAACAAAGAAAAGAACTCGAGGAGGTGTGGGTGCAAAACTGTAGACGATATTCAAAGGTGCACCTTCTCCTCATTATCTAGTAGCAGCTGCTGTCACGCTGGCAATGCAGAGACTTCCACTGTGTGTGAGAGCATGTTACAGTGTTTGTGTGTGTGTGTGTGTGTGTGTGTTTCGCGCTGCTAACTGGCAGGCTCAGAGTTTCCCATTTTAACCAGTGACATGGGTGTGAATGGCAGGCTGGCTTTCTGGTCCTGCAGTTGCTCTGTTGCCCTGAATAATTGATAAGTCAGTTATATTATTAGCTGTCAAAGACAAACTGCATCAGCCAAACTATAAACGGGTGAAATCAGGAAGTGAATGGCATAAGAAAAAAAGGAATTGGCAGATTGTCCAGAAATGCCTCATGAGTGTTAAAGATGACGGCGCTTATAGCAGACATGACAGCCTGCAGTCTCTGGCACGCTGCAGGGATGTGCGATTTAAATGACATTTTAGTGACAGGTGAATGCAAAACAGCGGCAAACTGCACAACTGCTGCCTGAAGTGTTCATGCAAAAAAATAAAATCTGTTTTTCTGCTTGAACTTGCTTTTATGTCAAGTTTATTCATTACACTGGAATTCTGTATATGTTATGGCAAAAATGATAGCGCCGTTTCAGCGTCTTACCCCAGCAGGCACCGATGAGCATTCTCTGACGGGGAGCTGGGTTGGGGATGGCACCGTTGTCATGGATGAGGGCGGGGTCAAAGGTCACTCCATCTACATACAGGGTTACTGAAGGGAACTGGACACTCAGGGAAAGATGATGCCACTCACTGTCACACACCTGATGGAGAGATGAAGTATACCTCACTGATGTAAACTGATGTTTTGACAAAAACCTTTAGCATCCTTTAATCCCTGTATCTGCATCCTGTCTAGGCTCCAGTGAAAACGTGCCTCCTTCATTCTCACACAGGACACACTCATATGCACACAATGGGAAGCATTTGATGGATTCTCTTTTTCGTGTATTCTGATGTGTCAAACTTACAAAGCACTTATCCTATTCCCTCGATTTCACTTTTGTTTTAAGGAACAAATACACAGGAAGTGTGCATCAAAGCTTAGCTGTTGCTGTTCCCCCAGTACCTGCTCCAGTTTCCATAGAAATTTGACGGGTCGTGCGGCAGAGACATCGGGCCAGTAGAAGAGAGAGAGACGGCAGCCGTGGACAGAAAGGGAGTAGTGGGAGAACGAGTCATCTGCAAACCGAACAAAGAGCAGGAGAGAAGAAAATGTCAACCTTACCGGGCATCTTTCACAGAATAATCAGCAAGAAACAGAAACATCCAATGACTTTATTGCAGGCTTTAATCTTGGTTTATCTTTCTCACTCACTGGAATTACTTGTGAACTTAATTGCCATCGTTGGGAAGATTTGCTGAACACACTGCCTTGCAAAAATGCCACTACAAAGTCATAGAGTTGCACATAATCAGAGCAGGAGCAGCTTAATACAATTACAGTGTTTTACTGTGCTTCTACTGTCCATTTGGCAGCTCAAGTGCAGCAGCTAGGGGATAAGTGCTTCTCAGGAGCACCTTTACAGTAGTTGTTCAAGCTGTAAAAAGCGCAATTTTATTCACTCTCATTTCCGTAATTGTCCACTCTGACACAGTGGGGATCTGAGCTGGTAACCAATGAGCAACATGTTCTCAGCCGTCCTTACAATAACACATTATCCACATTCTTGGAAACTCTTAAAATAGAATATATGATAGAATATATGACGTTTTTCACTGTTCCTATGAACATTGAATGTGAATGAGACGTTCCATAAAGGATTCCATTGCATTATTTGGTATTTCTTTCCTGTTTTGCTATTCAATCTCTGTAATTAGACATAAATCTAAGATTTGTTTGCCTTTGTGTGTTGTTAGGGCTTTTACACCCACGCACAGCCGGGTGTATTGTAATCACTGGCATCTGCCTGTCTGTTTCTCCGTCTGTCTGCCTGTTACAGCGATAACTTGGACAGTTGTAATCTGACTGGGATCAAGTTTGGCAGGTTGGTAGGGTCAGGAACTTGGCCCGATGGTGGCGCTGTAATAACCACTTAAGACATTGAACTTTTATAATGTTTATTCTTTTGAACTGCAAGTCATAGAATCAGAATTCTTTTTTCCCTAGATTCTTGCATCTATGTGCATCCACTCATGTAGGCCACGCCCATTTGCACATAACCTGTTTTTCTGCCATTTGGAATTTTTCCTATAACAGTTATTTCACATTTCCTCCAACAATTTTAGCTCAATTGTCACAAAACTTCACATGTAGAATGTCTGGTCCAAGTTGGATAAAAGGTTTATCTCTGTTTTTTGATATTTCTTGCTGTTTTGCTACAATTTGCTGCCAAATTTGAGTAGCCGTGGCTCAGTCTACAAAACATTAGTCTATTGCCACCAAATTCTGTGCCCATTTGCATTCACTTTCAAAAGACACATCAGTCAACCTAATGGTGACGCTACAATGACAATGGTGAAATTTTGTCAATTTTGTCAGCAATGGGCCTGCCTGCTCTCTGTGATAAAATGTAACATGAGACACCTGCAGAAGACAAAACTTTAACGGCAGATATAACGAACCATTCTTGACGGTGCTGCACACGATAGTCTCCTCCTCCTTGCGGTTTCCTCTGGTTTGAGTGGTCGCAGCCTGAATGTTGGCCCCGCCCCTTCTCATCCACAGCTGGAGGGTGAAGTGGTCACCCGATAACGCTGTCACAACCGAGTCAGGCACCGCGGCAACATGGTTGGATCCATTGAAAGAGAAAACCAGAGAGGAATCGGAGGAAGGGAGTGTGGGCAGAGCTGACGTCCAGTTGGCAGCAGGAGATGGAGGAGGCAGGAGGTCCACCTCACCCCTCACAGCACCTGATGAAAACATGAAAAAAATGTTATTAATGTCTGAGCGATCCATGCAGAGCATCCTGCTCCCCAGCAGTCACATTGTGTTGTCAAATGTAAACCAGAACACACCACACAGTCGCCGCACAGATCTGTCAGAGTAGCTGTCTCTGTCGCATCCCTTCCCAATATGGCCGGTCTGCAGCTCTACGGTGGCCTGGATGTTCCAGACAGTCTCTTCACAGGTCTCCAGATGCAAGCTGGGGAACAGGGGGATGCTGCCTGATCCAGGGGTGTACTCAACACGTTTGGTCCATCCTGAAATATACACAGTGTGTCGTGATTGTGTTTGCTCCCTCTATCCCTCTCTCCGAGTGTGTGTGTGTGTGTGTGTGTGTGAGAATCTCAAAGGACTTTTGTGGCCTGCATTTCCTAAGACTTAATACATTTTTAGGGTAAGGGTTATGATTATGGTAGGGTTATGTAGCCTGAAGTCACAACTATTCAGCAATATTCATATAAAACCGAGAAAGATGTTCAACGTTGCAGAGTCAAACGTAGGTCAGAAAAGTCCTTTGAGATGTGCCCGTGTGTGTTTGTGTGTGTAGGTGTATCTCCTCATTGTTAATGCTTCCCTCTCTGTTCTGTCGCAGCAATGTCAAGTCAGGCAGTCACATTTTCAGTTCCACAAATCATGAAGGAGGAATAATAAGCACTAGCAGTGTGTGTCGGCCTGTGCCTTCCCTTGATATTACTTATGTCAGCAACACTGCTCCATAGCTCAGCTCTTGATATTAACATGCAAAGGTGAATCATCCAAGCGTCCAGCCCACACAAATTCCAACCCAAACTGATGATCAGTTTCATCCAAACACGCAAAGAGACAGATACCATTACAGCACATTTCTAAGCCCTTTCCCATCTAGCTGGAGGAGAGATTTGACAGTGTGACAGTCAGGACAGCAATGGTGTGTTCAGTGATATTGATTACCGATCCAGCCTGGTTTGCAGGAGGGCTTGACCGTGACAACAACCTGAGCGTCAGCCTGAGCTCGGTTCTTTCCACAGTCGAAGGCGGTCACCCAGAAGGTGTGAACACGTTGACGCTTGGAATCTAATGGCTCTGTGTTTTTTATGTTACCTAGGAGACAGAGAGGAGGAAGAAAGAAAGAAGAGGCGATAAAAGGTAAACAGAAATAGGAGGGGTAGCCGTGACCCAGTACAACGCACTGTACACAAATGCTTACAGATAGATGACTATTCCATTCATCAGGGTATATTCAGAGACAAAAAAGCAGAAACAGGGAAGATAGAAATGAAAAAATTGAATGAAAACTGAAAGGTTTTCCTATTTTCCGGGCTAAAAAGAGCAGCAAGTAACAGCGAGTACCTGTGATCGACTGACAAGGCTCCGCGTGTCAGCCGACAAGCAGTCGGTGGGTAAGCACTGAGATGCTGTGACATGGTGCCGAGGAAAACGGCGTTTAAAAAGAGAAAGTCGTTAAAAAAAATGGAAAATGGACAATGACAAGCATCTGAACGAGGTTGGAACAAAAGGTCTCTGTGCTGCTGTACCAGCCTGACCCAAAAAAAATAAAGGAGCTGCTCATCCCCTGCAAAGTCCCACGCAATTCTGCAAAGTCATGCTAAAACAGGCTCCTTTGCAAATCTGTGTCCACGGCTGCTGTGTCATATTACAAATTGTCCATAGCTGATCTCCCACCAACCAGTCAATGAAAGTAAGAAGAAACCATCGTTTTCCTAGTTAGAATTTAAGGAATCTGAAAACATCGGTGAACAGGATGCTATATTAAACCCAACAGCTGCTGCAATGTGTATGCATAGACAGAACAATAGTCCACCCACACAAATTTGATTTTAACAGCTTTTGGTATCTACCTGTGAGAAGAATTAAATAGCTGCAGTTCTTACATTATTATGCTACACAGACATCAATGCCTCAACAGTGACTGGTGTGTGTATGTGTGCAAAGGTGTGTGTTTTACGCATGGGGACATCTGAAATTTAGTAGCTGAATATTAAATTGAATGCTATGCTAAATGGAGTGCTCTGATTTGAAGCCAAGGCTATTTAGAGCATAAACTGCAGATGTCAAATTAGGGAAATAACATTGTGACTCTGCAGGAAACAAAATGAATATGTCTGTTAAAATTCCCAGTCATTCAAGACAACACGGCAAGTCTAACAACCTCAGTTATTCCTGCTAGAAATGCAAATGTATCTCACCATCGTTGTCAATGGCGAAGGGCACGTTGGGAGTGATGATGTCATAGAAACATATTTGACTGTACTGTGGGGAGCAGTCGGCATCCAGAGCTTCAACGCGCACGATTCGGTCAAATAGACGCCCTTCTGGGACTGAAGCCTCATAGCGACGCTCAACGAACACAGGGGAAAACTCATTGACGTCGTTCACACGAACATGCACAGTGGCCCTGTGGGAGGGAGCGTGGAGGGAGGAAGTGAAAGACAAGCGGGGGAGATAGGAAAGGCTTATTTTATCAAAAAGCAGCACAAAGCTTGTCAGTATAGTTAAAAAGATGAATTAAAAGAAGGATATGTTTGGGAGAAACAGGGAGCACAGACTTGTGAGATTTCTTGCTGTTGACTCCATCTGGTCCCTCTCCACAGTCGTAGGCCTGGATAGTGAAGCTGTGCTCCCTCTGGCTCTCACAGTCCAGTGGCTCCTTGGACCGGACCAGACCCTCACCGGTGGAACGGTCCAGAACAACCGCCTCAAACTGGACTGAACCTGAACCAGAGGGCCCATTGTGCACCCGAAAGCCACAAATCTCACCTGGGTGAGAGAAGAAGACCGCAAATTAAAGTACTAAACGTGGAGGATTGCTTTAGGTACTTTATCTCTTAGGGAAGAGAAGAGAACCTCAGAGTAATAATCGTTTATTTGTTCAAATTTAACGGAACATGATCATTTGAGGCAATTTAGCTGTTTCCACTGCAAATATAATAACCCTATTTCAGCTCGCTGTAGTGCAGAGTGCACCGCTGACTGCTCCCTGCAATGAAGGCTTGAATTACACTATGATGGTCTAAAAATAGTGGGCTCAGTGACTGAATACATTGCCTTTAATATTTAGAGTGTCTGTTGGGAATTGTTGCTGGCAGTGGCAGCGCCCTGATAGCTCCAACCCTCTCTGCGAAAATGTCAAATCAGCCCTGTGTGTAATATTTACTATTAACGTTCAAGCAGCCAAACAAATCAATCAACCATATCTTCAAACTAGTAACAGGGCTGCAGTGCTGTCCTATCTGCAAAGTTAGATCATTCTCATGACCTATTTTTTCCACAAATGACTGGACTATGCCTCGTTCAAGCAAATTCACAGAATATTTATGACACGAATATTTGCGAGCATTTTCCACCCTCTATTATCTGCCATACTGTTTATTGCTG
This sequence comes from Lamprogrammus exutus, assembly GCA_900312555.1. Taxonomy (NCBI): domain Eukaryota; kingdom Metazoa; phylum Chordata; class Actinopteri; order Ophidiiformes; family Ophidiidae; genus Lamprogrammus; species Lamprogrammus exutus. The sequence goes on along the minus strand of OMOW01116516.1, from coordinate 768 downwards.
CAGTCATTACCGGCGTAATGTAGTGGAGCATCTTTGTCCAAAGCAAATAGCGGCGGATTGAGCAGCACCGTGTTGTCGTTCTCCATGACAATCCCCTGGTACTCTGTCTCGATCCATGGCTTGTGCTTATTGGCTGAACGGCACAGAGAGGAGACCAAAGAGGCTTTGGGTTAAATGGAACAATTAGAAGGAACCAAAGAGTCTATTTTTAACACTCCATTATGGGCGAGGACATTGGGTGAGGACAAGTGCACGAGAGGAGAAACACACAATGTATGCGTGAGACCACAAAGATGAAATTCACAGACAGATTTTCTCTTTCTCTGTATTTGCCAGAACCCACTTCTCTCTTCCATGTCAAGTGCCACTCCACACACCTTGTCGGTGATTAAAGCCTTTCAGATTTCACCTTATCACACACTGAGAGGTATGCAGAGTCGCACAGATCAATCAGCCCAACAGGCCTGCCACAAGCACTGCACATAATGTACTAAACATCAGCCAAGTCAAATCAAACGACTGCTGTTTACTGTGAATTTAACCTTTAATTGCAAATTAATTATTCATCCTTGTGCCAAATGTTCTGTGCTGAATGATCAAAGGACAAGTTAATGAGCCAGAAGGATGATGATTCTACACTCCAACAAAGAGCACAACAAAAGCTGGAGCACCTTCTCTCTCTTGTACTCAGTCACCAAGACAGAAGCGACACAGTTTGAGATCGGACAGAGGCAACAGACTTGGTGACTGAGTACAAGAGAGAGAAGG
>OMOW01116515.1:0-22893 GCA_900312555.1 Lamprogrammus exutus | reverse complement strand
TGCACACTATGTACTTCCATGTACCGACTGTGTTGTTTGTCCCTCCAGGGTCTTCCAGGTTCTCCTGGCAGCCCAGGCGCCACTGTAAGTACAACTGAACATGTCATAGTATATAGCTGCAAAATACTACCAATGACTGATGTCTCATCAGTGTTCATGAAGGTCAATTTTCCTCGTTTTCTCAGCTGGTTTGTCACAGCAGGAAATAATGAAGTTCGCGACTGTGTTCAAGCATTTCAGAACTGAACAAGGACACTAAACAGCATTTTTTGTTTTCATATATCACCCATTGTCAAGCAGTCCAATACAATTTGTGAACCATATAATGTTAAATTTTTGTTGTTGTGTACCTAACCCCTGATTTGGGGGCAGTCAACCTATGCATATATAAAAGTAACCTACATATAAGCTACCTAATATAAGCTGTGCCTACAGTGTTTCATCCTTATAACTCAAGTGTTAAAATTTAACCTTTATTGGGAGTTTGAGTTTTGCGACAGTAACACAATGTAAACAAATGACAATAACACAACATCAAAACAATAATGACATAGTGCTGCTTTGATTAGCACACTGGCGTCCAATTTTTGATATAAGGATTAAGGTTTTTCTCAGGTAAAATCCATTGAAAATCAACCTTTTACTGAGCTGATACATATCTAAGATTCATACTTTATGCTAGTGTAAAAGCTAAAAGAAAACCTTAACCGGTGTCTCTATCATTAAATGTAGCAGTTTCTTCATCCAGCCCATTCGTTATCTGCATAGATGTACACAAGCTTGCATTGTTGTTGATCTAAGCAACAACGAGAATGGCCCACCTTACATTGATTAAGTGTTGACTGCCAGTGCCTCTGTGTATCTTAGCAACAGTGTGTGGTGATGCAAGAGGAAGATAAAGCTGTTATTCTCCTGTTGTGTCTGTATCCTAGGGCATCAAAGGGGAGCAGGGGGAGATCGGTCTTCCTGGACAGAGAGGCCTGCCTGGTCTTCCAGGACCTGCTGTAGGAACCATCACCTCCTTCACTTCCTGACAAACGTTTTTATAGTAGAGTTAGTAGTAATAGAATTAGTATATGTAGAATACTGTAAGATAATTGTGTATGAGCAAGTGTGTGAGTATATGGATGTGCAAGTGTGTAGGACTTGTGAGAGTGTGAATGTAGGCTGTAGGCTGTCTGGATTTTAAGCAAATGTGGCAACATTGGTATGATTTGTTCTTTTTCCTGCAGGGATCCCCTGGCCTAATGGGTCCTAGAGGGTCTGTAGGGGAGAGGGTAAGAGTCAAATTAAGACCGTTTAAAGTATTACAATCATTTTTTACCCACACAATTTTACTGACATTTTCTGCTGCTGATCACAGGGACTTCCTGGTTTTCCCGGACCAGCAGGTCCTCCTGTAAGTCCAAATTTTCACACTGTCTCTGACTATAGTCTGTATTTACTCATGAAACTAAAGATTACTGTGGCAATGATTTATTTTTTGTTTTCTGCCTCTCTTCACAGGGCCCAGCAAGTGAAGGACCCCCTGTATGTGTTTGTGTTATTCTGAAAAGATTCAAATTATCTTAGTTATCTTAGTATAGTTTACAAATGAATATGTCCTGTGTGTCTGCGTCTGATAGGGACCACCAGGGAAAGCAGGAACCCCTGGAGATGAGGGAAACATTGGGCCTGAGGTCAGTGTTCAAATTAAGATTCAAACTGAAATGAAGCAAAAAAGCAAACGTTTTTAATTTAAAAATGTTGGTATGCATCAATGTTAGAAATATATGTAAAAGTACAGACAAGTGAAGCTGGCCTCCTCCATCAACTTTGGTGAAGCGACTCCTTGATATCTGATATCTGTTATCAAAAAAAGCTTTCAAATAAGCTATTCATATGATTCCTACATTGTAATAATATCAAATCGAACATTTTATGATGGAAATTTATTTTCTCGTATTTGAGAAAATTTGATAACGTTCTCATGATTCTGGCAGGGGCCACCAGGACCAAGAGGGACGTCTGGCCTCCCAGGACCTCCTGGCCCTCCCGGTCCTCCGGGGCCTGTGGTAAGGAGGACCATCCTCAGACCTTTGTTTATGACATCTACTAATTTAATGATGACCTTGATAGCATCCATAAATGTATTAATCGGTGGTGAGGAATTAACATAATCAAAAAAGACACAACTTGACTTCGGATGGACTGGAGCCCTTTGACTTAGAAAGACTTGATACCTTTTCTCATCCCAACATACAACTATACAAGTAAAGTTTGTACTGTGATACTTCCCTGAGTTCATCCGCAAAGTTATAAATACAAAATTGAAAAAGCATCCGCAATGTTTGTTGACAATATTAAATTAATCATTACTCGACCATTATATTTTTTTATGACTGAAAATTCAAAGTTCAGGAATTGTGACTCTCACTTTGGACTTTTGACTTGACTTTTAACTTGCCTGTCTTCACTTTGGTTACTACCCACCTTGGGCATCAACATCCAAGGTTCTTTTCACATTGGGATTACAGCTGCTGATAGTTGATAAATTGTGCAGATAATCAATTAATCAGTCCTTGAATTTGACCATATTTAATCAGACATTTATTGTTGTACACTATGGAAACAGCTTTAAAATTTGCACTTAGACAACTGGCATGCATATGTTTGTGAAATCTCATAGACAAACATCTGCATGGTCTCAGTCTTTTCAAAAATCCAATTTAGTCAAACCAACACTTGCATCATGTCAAAGCTGGTAAACTCTGGCAGGTCAGAATCTTCTTTTTAGTAAAAGCTCAATATCGGCACAATATATCAACCACTGACTGCCCATTTAAATGTACTCTTCAGCCCCAAATCTCCATGTGAGATTATGATTATGTTGCATGCTGCCATGTCTTTTGTCACTGACTTACCAACCACAATGGGACTCCCTGCTTTATTGGATTTATGTGGACATCTAAACCCCCGCGGCTGTTTTAGATGTCACTCTGCTGTGTTTTAGGGACTGCCTGGTACCAATGCAGAGGGAAGTGGGGAAGCTGTGAGTGATTTGCTGTCTTTCACTCTGTCAAATATGTCCAGAATGCATGACAGTTGGATTGGTGACAATACGTTGTTTTTGAAAAATGAGACACATGAAGAATAGAAAGTCTGCAACTGCCATGCTTAATGAGGATGTGACTGTGAGTGTCATTCCGATGCTTTCTGTGTATGTTTGCAGTGTCCTGCTGCCTGTCCTGCTGGACCACGGGGAATCCCTGGAATACCAGGAATGAAGGTGAGGAATGTCAGAAAATGACACTCTGTTATTGAACCATTATGTAAGCTTTTAATGGTACAAAACAGTATTTTTTGACTAAAGTCCATTAAGTCCATTAAATTCATTTTTTAAGGAATGGAAGCTCTTTTAAGGACACATCTTAGCCCAGTAACCAGAAAGCCAGTGTAACTGGTATTGCTACTGACCATTATCCAAACCATATAGTTTTTAGTTGATTTTCTACATTCCAATGAAGCCATTAATGTGATTTGATAATGTAAAAAATCTACTTGAATTTTGCTTGACATGGATAATCCATCATGTGTGTGTGTGTGTGTAAGAATGTGATAAATGCACTTGGTGTTGGTAGACAGAGCTAGTAGAATTTTGAAAGCTGCTCGTTGCCTTTGCATTTCTTAACACCCCAACAACTGTGACCTCACTTTGATCTTTATCTTGATTAATTTCCCAGGCATGAAATTTAATCAGTCAGCCACACACTAAGTTTAAACAGCAATTATAGCCACCGCCAAGAACAAAACAGATATGGCCAACACAGGACCCTTATGTCTTCACAGCTTCTTGCAGGCACCAGTGGTTCGTTTCTGTCCACTGTAGTGCAGCATATTTAGTCACAATAAATGTATAAATAAAATGTATTGTTTTGGTGCCCTCAGGGACACAAAGGCTTGTCTGGGGAGCCTGGAAAACCTGGAGAACCTGGAAAGAAGGTGAGACAACTGAAACAGCAACAAATTATCTTGTGAGGAAATGTGAGATTGAATCTAATGAGGCTGTTGTATGCGTCGTCTTTGGAATCACAGCTATTTCAGCCACAGGTCATGAGTTTGAAAAGACAATGGCAACTAGAGTGACTTGTGACTTGGGCAGTGATTTGATTCAAGCATATATCCTACTGTAATTAGAGCTGTGTCATATGTCTTGATTGCAACTTAATTAATTGGTCGCTGTTTGTTTTTCCACAGGGAGACGCTGGACCACAAGGTGCTCAGGGTCCCCCAGGTCGCATGGGTGATGATGTAAGGACACTTTTTCCACATTTCGCGATCATAGTGTGGGAGTTCAGCACTAAATGTGTCTTTCTGTGTCTTTATTGTGTTTCCTTTTTTTTTCCTTCTTTGTTTTTCTTCATTTTAGGGTCAAAGAGGTCCTATTGGTTTCCCTGGTTCTGCTGGAGAGAAGGGAGACAGAGTAAGTTAGTTCAGTTAAGTTGAAATGTGCATACATGTATTTGTAAAATGTTTTCCTGATACGCTTTGGTGTCACATGCCAAGGGATGGTTAAGAAAAACTGTGGTAAACAAAGGAAAAGTCCAGTGTAATGGCCACAATGTTTGTTTTAATGCAAATGTGCAGAGGTGGGACCAAATCATTGTTTCACAAGTCAAAAGTAAATTGCAAGTGTTGACGAGTGACAAGTCAACTCACATATTTTAAGTTTAGAGGAATAATTTTAGTCAGTTTACACAAATCATCCAAATTGTTCCTCCGACTTAAAGCCATTGAAACTGTGCTAATAGATACAAAATTGGCAAGAGCATTTCTGAATATGTTAGTAAAGTAGGTCCCTGAAAAGTTGTAAAGTGTTTAGGGTGGAATTTTCCTTTAACCATGTACATCCCTTAGCTAGCTAGCTAGTTGTGACCGAGCATAACCACTAGCATGCTAACTAATAACTGTAACCTTATTAGCCTCAACTTACTGGCCTTTGTGCAGCTTCAAATCCCCCCCAAAATTTGATGATGTTGAAATTTAATTGTTGGTTTAGCCATTGGTGTAAATGTTGAGGCTTTTTGTTGTTGCGTTTTTGAGTCAATTTGAGTCTCAAGTCAGTGAATGTGTGACTTGAGTTCATATCGAGTGCCGAATGCAACTTGAGCCCACATCAATGCTTACCATTTTCCTGTCAGGTGTTATAACAGTAATTTCAACTCGCTTACTTGCTTCTACAATACATCAAATTTGTAATTTATACTGAATGGATAGCCTACCTAAGTTGATATGAGATATTGAAAAATGGCCGTGTAAGTTAGTGACCCTTGCTGATTAATCAAATTCGACACAGATTTCAGTTTTATTTTTGTGGTTCTTCAGATGTTGCAGAAATTGGTGAGATTTTTTGGGGGATTGTCCTCACTGTTTACTTTTCCCAGGGTCCTCCTGGTTTCAATGGCAACCCTGGACCTACTGGCCCGCCCGGAGCTCCTGTAAGCAGTCTCTATTCAAACTCAATATGCTCTGTCTTTTGTAATTTTACCCACAGAGGAAAGGGGCAGGACGTCATTGATAATTAACTCTTCAAATTTGTTGTGATTTTGACTTAATTTCCTCCAACAGGGCGTAGAGGGAATCCGAGGACGCCAGGGTTTGGAGGGGCCTAAGGGTGATGTTGTGAGTTCTACACTTCCACTCAGATATTCAGCTGGAATATATGTCAAGCATATATCAAAATCCTATTTCCATTCCAAATTTGTGGCTTCGTTTTGATCAGGGAGCTGATGGACCACCAGGAGAGCAGGGTCCTGCAGGGGAAAAAGGAGAAGCTGTAAGTGCATTGATATGATAGAGCAGAGTGATTGATTTTCTGTTAATTCTAGACTTACCTGCAGCTTCTTCAATCTTTGGCACAGTATAAATTGGATAGAGTTTTGGGTTATAACTGTGTGGTCTGACATTACAGGGGGAGCCTGGAAAAGATGGATTGGATGGACTCCCTGGAACTGATGGTGCCAAGGTGAGTTCTTATAGTTAGTTAGAATAGTTAGTTGGTCAAATATTCTGGTTTGATGTTTGTGTCTTCCATCAATTGTTTTCCACTTTTTTTTAGGTTTTAATTATATCAGCATGAAATCTAGTGCTTAACCAAGTCCACAATGTTATTTTAATCCTATGCATGACTAAATAACTGTTGGCTATATGATCTCAATCCAACAGGGAGAGCCTGGTATTCCTGGATCTGTTGGTGTCAGGGGGATTGTTGGTATCCCAGTAAGTACAATTTTCTTTTCTCTTTGTGTATTTTTAATTTTTAATTTTTGCAAACATTAACTGCAATATCGATATGTTGTTTGTATTGCTATACGAGTGACTGAACGAGTCTGTTACAGTTTAACCTTATCATAAATTGTGTCTTTTGTAGTGCAATGGCATGTAAAATCTGGTGAACAATCCTCTGCAACCAGCCTCGAGACCAAGGGCCACATTTACTAAGGGTTTTGCAGGGCTTTAACAGATGGTAACGAGACAAATTCCGTTTGTCCATATTTACTAACATGAGGCACCAGGGGTTTGCGCTGGTAAAATGAGAAAAAAAAGCCTCAACCGTAAAATTTGCGGGGTTGGGTTAATGCACATGCAATTTAGGGCATTCTGATGTTAAGCCGCAAAAAATGGGTGGAGAGACTGGAAATGAATGCATGTGGCTCACCACGGCTGATTTATCATGGCTGGTCATCGTAAAGGTAACTGTGTCTACGATTAACCGTGTTCGAAAAGCAGGTGTTAACTTTTGCGACCCTTGATTGTAGGCATATCAGCTGTTGTCAGTCTTAGGAGGAGAGAGTGTTTCTGAATAGAGCAACAATCGATCTGCTGCTGCTTCTTATTTGTAATCTTTTGCCCTTCTAGCAATATCAGCATTCAAATGAACTTTTTCCAGCTGTGCTCGTTTACATAATCATTCTCAGTAGATACCCCGCTGAATTGAAAATTTGCGTTCAGAATGGTAATTTGCGTCATGCTTATTAAATCTGGCCCCAAGAGTGGTCAAGCATTCCAATGAATGAAATATGCTGTGTTCAAGGGTGGGAAGGCGGCAAAGGGAGGGCGGTCTCATACTGGGCATCTGTAGTTGGGCGGGGTAGGATCCGGGTGGGGCAAGTCCCACGTGATATGTTCTCCCAGCGAGACTGTACTCTGCCGAGTGAAAAGTAGTGTCTAGAGACACCCCAGTTTGGTTCAGAGGGAGGCTCTTGTGAGTCTTCCATCTTTATGTTCCAATGCTCTTATTTCTGCTCTGATGATTGAGGAACAAGGATCGAGGAGGCATCTCTGGAGAAGATGTGAAAAAATAGAGGATGATCCTACAGAAATGTCTCCCATCAGACACCCCTTCATTAGAAATCTGTTCCTCATTGGAGAGATCTGTTACAGCAGACTGACAGCATCATAAAAACAGGAGTTTGATTAAATAAATGGCAGCGGAAGTGGAGTAATGTATTGACTTTCTGTTTCTTTTCACGTGATTGATTGTGTTGTTCTATTTTTGTTCCTAGGGGCTGCCAGGGAAGCAGGGAGTAGTTGGACCCCCTGGTGAAAAAGTAAATGAAATTGTCCTTAATTTAATGATGCATAGGCAGAATTGTATTGCTGCACTACTCAATTTCATTAGAATTCACCCTTTGGAAGCAGAGTATTTGAATGACAACAAATAAGAATTTGGATAGTAACTCAATGCATCGTCTGGATTCAGGGCGATGCTGGTGCTGAAGGAGCCATTGGACCAGTTGGACTGCCAGGAAAAACTGTGAGACTCTGCCATCATGCAATATTGCAACCTATGCTCCTGTTATATTGTATTAATGTATCTGTTAAACTGGGATGTTATTTCGACGTCGGTGTCGTAAGCCATACAAGCCTGAAACTCATCCAATCATCTGTTTTTAGGGTGAGCCTGGAGCAGCTGGAGCAGATGGGAAACCAGGAGATAAAGGAGCCACTGTGAGTCTCTTACTATCCTTTTTAATCTCATGTATTAAACATATTAATTGTTCTGAGATTTATTGTGCATCTATCAATTTCTAGGGTGAAACAGGGAAACAGGGACCAGTGGGGCCTGCAGGTCCCCAAGGCATCCAGGTGGAACATTATTACACAACCTTGTGCAGTATATGTTGTGATGTGTAGCATCATGATTCAGTAAATGAAATCATATCAGACTAGATTACATTACACCATTACCAGCATTTAAAAGTGTAAAATGTATAAGGGTATAGATGTACTGTATATACTGGATATGATGTATTTAAAGGGTGACAAAGGCGATACAGGTGCCATTGGTGCCAAGGGAATGAAGGGTCACACTGGACACAAAGGTGACCAGGTCAGACAAATCCGTATTTATCATTATTAATTATACTTGCAAAAATGTATTAGTTTGAGTATCCAAAGTCTAGTGTGCTACTGTAGATAAATTGTTTGATATGTCTGTGTAGGGACCAGTTGGCCCAATAGGACCAAAAGGAAGTCAGGTGAGCACCCGTTAGAGTCTCTGCATGTGTTTAAAATGTACCTACAGATAACCTGTCAATTCTAATTGATTTTCTGAACTTTCTTTTGTGCACAGGGGGACACAGGCATGGCAGGAGATCCTGGCGTAAAGGGAGACCAGGTATGCGTTCATACACATGCTGTTTATTTATACATATAAGAAATGTACTGCTTTGTTTGAATTATATGATAGTGGCCATGAAAAAAAAATATCTTTGTGTTTTGCAGGGCCCTCCTGGTGTTCCTGGAATCAAAGGAGAGGTATATCTACAAACTAATAGTAGTACAGCAACACCCACCCTTCTTTTCCAAAGCTGTAAATTAAAGGCCTTCAATGTAAAATATAATGTCAAGTAGTTTAATTTTGGGGCAGATCAAATGATGAAACCCTCACACCTACCATAGCATCAACAAGGGAAGTAGATTTGGTTCTGTCTAGGACAGGAAATGCATTATTGACAGTATCCAGTATGTGGATCATGGAGCAGAGAAAAGATGTGCTACCAATTAATGAGAAGCTTTTCTTTTATCTTCGCGTCGGCCAAGAACGCTTTTATTTTTCCTGCACTTCAGTTCGTGCTTTCCCTCTCACATCAAAAGGAGCAATTTCTCCAGCTGTGATTATGATGCAAACTGTGTCCTATCTGAAAGACGCATCGTCCTCGAGTATTGAATGCACTTATACCCGTAGTGGATGATAACGAATTGGATAGTAACCATTTTATTTTTAATATTAAGCTTGGTGCAAAGGGACACAGAGGAGCCACAGGGACCGATGGCAGACCAGGCCAGCCAGGCCACGAGGGATTGGCCGGTCCCATGGGAGCTCGTGGATTGGAGGGAGAACCAGGCCTCCCCGGGGCACCGGGCCCCAGAGGATTACCTGTAAGTGTTACTATTATGGCACCCCCATTGCCAGCAGTGGAGTCGATGCAGACGGTTCAGCCAAAACCAGAGATTCAGGGTTGATCATTTAGTTGTATCTCAATGAACTGATTATTTGTCTCTTTCAAGCTTAGTACATGTTTAAGTGCTGGCCGAGTCTAAATATAAATGAATAACTATAAACTTACCAGTTCAAAGGGTAATTTCCAACATGTGTGTCGGTTTTCTGATTTTAGCTGACATTTATTCTTATTGTCACATTCTTTAAGTACCTTGAGGTCTCCTTCTGAATGATGCGGTTTCTGTCTTTAAACCTCAGAGACAGGACTCCACAGTTTTCTCCCTTTTAATGTCAGGAGGGTTACATTTTGATATATTTTTATTAAATATATAACAAAAATTAAGGATTATCACTTTGCATTAATATCCACTGGACTTGGTTCTGCCCATCATGTGCACTGATTGTGGATTTGTGACAATAAATTATGCGTTAACCAAAGCTCAGTTACAAAATATTCATGACTTCAACATACATTTTGTTCCATTCTAGGCCAAGCTACTTTGTCCACAAAATAAAAAGAATGCTCGGAATAGTAATTGTATGACATAATAAAGGAGCATTTGAGTAATCAAACAGTGGGGACCAGCCCTAGCATTTTCTCTTCTTGGGGAGAAATTAGTTTTAATATCTAATTTCAGTTTGTTTCACTTGTTTGTGCTACATGTATATTAACTGAATGCCGTTCTGCTAATGGATGATGTCAACAATGGCTACTATTCTACAACTTTTGTAGTCACTTTACAGCATTAATGTTTATTCATTAATTCGTAGGGTCCTAAAGTGAGTGACGAAAAGCTGCGGGAAATGTGTGCAGCTGTTGTTGAAGGTAGAGCGTGAATTCCTTTAATGTGACCTTATCTTATCCTTACATTTGCCTTTCATGTTGAAGCTCTGATAACATTTCATCTCGTGCTGGTTGTGGTCTCCTATAGAACAATTAGCAGAGTTTAAAAAAGAGATTCTGAAGAAGCCAGCAGCGCTTGGTGCCCCCGGTATCCCTGGACCAGTAGGACCTCCCGGCCCCCCTGGACCAGCTGGAGACGCAGGTGCAGCAGGAGCTCCAGGACCGATGGGTCCCAAAGGTCATCCAGGGTTCTTTGGACTTCCAGGCACACCAGGCAAGAAAGGTCAGACAGCCTTTTCTAATCTATAGCCCACTATGCAACTCTTAACTCTAACACTACATGATCTATTCCAATCCAGAAATAACCAAAGCTTCAGGTCTCTTTAAAGCACTTAACAGGTTTTGTTGACAATGTGTCTATTCAATTTTGTGGGGTACAGTGAGTTAGACATACAGCATTACCATGAAAGATAAGCTGTGGTTCTGTGGTGGCATTTTTCCTTTGTATTTCTGGACAGAATCCAAAGTTCACAGTAGATAAAGCAGCAGCAAAGTTATTAAATGTTGTCTATAGAGATAAAGGCTGTGTGTGTGGCAGTACGGCCTTGTCTTCATTACATGGTGGAGGATATGTAAAGCACTGTCTCGGTGGAAGGGATTCACCCATGTATAACATTATAGATTTAGTATAGAAAGCATTATGTTCTCTAATTACATCTCCCAGTCTGAAAAAAAGAGACCTCACCATAGCATCTGTGCTTGTGTGTTCTGTACGTGCTACTCTGTTCTGCAGGTGATACTGGAGAAAAGGGAGATAAGGGAGATAAGGGAGAGGATGGTGTAGGAATTAAAGGAAGCTCAGGAGAGCCAGGTGCACCAGGTAACACGCCAAGATTGTTGTCATAAGTAGAGCACATCACTACCTTGTGATTTCAAAATGTGACTTCATTATTGTACACATTTCAGGCGCACCTGGTGCCCCTGGCATTGGAAAGGATGGCAAAGATGGAGAACGTGGTGAAACAGGGGCTCCTGGTGTCCCAGGAGCATCCGGACCTAGGGGGCCCTCAGGGCCTCCCGGGCTTTGCGACCCTTCAACCTGTATAGGCAGAGGTCCACCTCTCTATCTGGTCAGTGGAAAGAAGTCTGCAAGCTACAAAAACCAATGAGACCATCACAGCTCACTGACACACTCCAGATATCATTCCTCAGTGACCAGGCTCAAGAGCATCTCAGGAGTCCTGGTGTGGTGATCTTTGGGAGTTTTCAAATGTCTCCATTGGAACCACGGATCTTCGAGATACAAAGGGAAAAACAGAGACAACGCACAACTGTAGAATACTGTATAGATGTTTTAACTTGTATGTGTGTATTCAAAGATAGCTGCTACTGATGCCAAAGCAACTTCCTCCAGCTGGCGAGAGGCCTGCAGGCCCATGAGTTGTCTGATACCAATTGTAGGCAGTTACAACTGCTGACCCATGTACCTTCAACAAAACAACCAGTTTGTCAAGTAAATATAAAGGTACATCTCTCTGATTCCCTCTTATGCATGTGCTTTATAATTTCTCAAATGAACTCACCGAAGACATAATTTCTACTTTTGAGCTTAATGTAAAGCTTTGTGCGGTAAAACAGCATACCAGGTGTTATTTCACACATCACTTGATTTGATTGATTTTTTCTCGAAAACCTCTTAACAATGTGTTATGTCATCCTGAATCCTAATTTAGTTCTGGCTGTATTAATATTTTTTTGGTTGAAATAAAAATGTTTTGGAGTTATTGTAGTAACACTGTTTCCCATTTGATAGAATATGTGATCAGTAAATGCTACAGTTTTCAAAAGAAAGTAAAATTAACATCTAAAGACAATGCATTGGAAATGGCATCCAGGCACATTATCACACTGCACAATGCAGAATGGGAGGGTCAAACAGTTTGGTATGCACATGGAAATGAAACTGCATTAAAGGTACAAATGAAATTCCACAACCACTGCAGTAAAATGGTGTTGTGTTGAAAACAAGGTCTATGAGTTGTTATGGACATAATCTGGATTCCAGCAGGCATGTCACTGTTGCCTGGTTACTCAGGGCTGGACAGAGTCAACATCATCCCCTCTGCTGTCTGCACAGCACAAATACATCTACAGGTCAAATATGACCTTTAGCAGCTGGGTAGACAAAACATACCGGCCACTCCAAGGACGTACCTTTGATTTAATAGATCTTATCACAGCTTGGGGCCATTGGTTTTAAAGATGTGAGTTTAAGTGAAATATCCAACACGGTACCAGCACAGGAATAGTGATCGATTCAGACTTCAAATTGACTAAACTCAGAATTTGTAAATGACACAAATGAACCTGGTCTTTCCATCAGTTTGGACAAAAAAACTGTTGAAGTGTATACTTTGCATTCATTGTATAGTAGAGTGATAATGAATAAACCCAAGCTTTATTGCATGGACTTATTGTTGCCCATAGCCCATCAATGGTCATCTTTCAAATCGCTGCAGAATTTCTACCACATTCCAACCATGACATTTGTTTACTAAGCATCGCTTAACGTTTCAATACCATGTGAAAAATGAAACATACATACACATTCAAAAAAACAAAGCAAAGCCTGTGTTATAAAATGGATCTATTCTTTATTACAATAAACAGTACAGTACTTGTGTCTTTCCAATACTTTCAAATATGCTACTAATTTACTATCTTAGCACCAATTCATCGGGGAAAATGTTACAACATTTGGGTTGATATCATTAAAACCCATTTGTATTGGATCAGATTGTTAATAATTTAGCAGTATAACTTAAAAAAAACAGCAAGAAAAATTAAGTAAATGTAATTTGAATGAAAGATGTATGGTCCATATGGACACAAGCAACAAATCCTGTAAATGCAGCAGAAACATTCATGCTGACCATCTCATTGTAAAGCATGTAGTCTAGTGATTAGTGTAATAAGCTTGAACAAAACCAAAAAATAATACTGACAATTTTCATTCATTAATAAACCATTGACACAGAAGCAGTTAATAGACATATTAGATGGTATGGCACTGCTGATAGAGCAGGTGATTGTTGTTGATTGGAACGGTGACTTATTCCACATTTTGGACCAAATTTGACTCTAATTAAAGTATTCATTGTACTTAAAGCTACTCCGCACATTCCTTGTATGAACATCACACACTGTATTTTCTACCCTTTGCATTGCAGATTGCTGTTTTAGTATAACAGAACTGCTCTGAAGGTACGACTGATGTCATTGATTGTGTTAAACCTCAGTGGGTGGAGGCAAAATAATCCCCCAAAAAATCCACAATCATTAGACTGAAAGGAGAAGAAGGTGGAAGGCAAGGAACATAAAAGAAGGTTTAAAAAAAAGAAGAAAAAAAAGGTTCCTGTGATGCTGAAGGCACGGTCACACCACAAGAACCTTTTCGGGAATTCCTCTATTTCGCACTGATGCATCATGACCCATTTTCCTGCCACAACTAGTTCTTGAACAACTTCTCCAGGGTAGGTAATCTCTGACAGTTTATAAACTGCTGGATAGCGCTCACTAGACTAAACTTTGCTATTTGGTCAGATGCAAGCTGCTCCCAGTGTGAAAAGCAGATATTTTTAAACACCCACTTTTAGCTTGTTTTTGTACACAGGGAACCAGCAACGGCGACTTTTCAAGAGTTTTGAAGATGATGGAAAATGACACAAAACTGGACTGACGAGGACAAGGAGGTGTATGCCTGCATTCTGATGACATCGACAGAGACTGAGTCATCCACTTGAAATGACAAAGTATTTCAAAAGATTCCAATACATTTATCAGAATTCTGAAGTATTCATAACACGATGCAGTGCAGAGTGAAAAAAACTGCAAAACAAGTACAAATAAATCAAAGGTCACAATAATCAAAGTGTCTCCAACAGACAGAAATGACACTTGCTCTAATTCTCATAATCTGCATAGTAGCTTAAGCGTGGTGGAACTGTGAGTGACACATGAACGAATGAACCATATTATTCCTACTTCATACTGCCAGGTAAAGCACTTCCTTATTTAGTTCCAAACTTTAGGTCTGGAGATGCCTAAATTCAGCTATATACTAATGTATTTTTTTACATTTTTAGTGTTATCTCTAATTTGAGACACAATGTTGTGTTTGATGTTAAACATCTTTCTGAAAAATGTAATTTGTAGGCCCCACCTACTGACTTTAACTCAACCAATGAGATTATGCATCCAGAGCAGCGCAGCCAAGAAATGTCAGTCAAACTAAAACACCAGTCTGCTTTACCAAATTCAAGACCAAAGTTGTGCGGGAACCACAACCCTACATTCTTCATGAATGATATTCTATTAGGTAACCTGAGCTAGGGATGATATGATTGAGACCAGATGTTGACCTTTGACCTGTAGGATATAGTAGTTGGCAAACTCAGTAAGATTTTAATTTTATGTTTAGGGTGGAAAAATGCTCAGCCACAATATGTTTTCTTTCCTTCGTATTGATGTGTTTCTTTCAGGTTTATGAAAGGAAGAAAAATGTGATACCTTTGTGTAGAGTCTTTAATAGGTTGTAGATCACCAGTGAGTTTGCAGTTTGGGAGACGTTTAATTGGTCCACAAGGGACATGAAGCAAACATCTTTCAAGGGGCTAGCACAATGGTCTGGTCATCAGGATTCAGGGAAGGAACTCTCCAATTTTAGTTTCCAGGGGACAAAAAAGAAAAGCAGTGTCTTTTCAGAGCAGGGTTGAACTGGCCCGGTCCCTGCCACAGGGTAGACTCTTAATAAGCTTCGCACAGCAGAAAGGAAGTGACACTTTTAGAGAAAGTAGTCTGAAACAAGCAGCTTTTGAAAAAAGGTGAACAAAGCCAGCAATTATACAGCCCCTCAAAGCTGTTTGGTGCTTTAGTCTATCCATAGCTAAAGGGTGAATGACCAAAGCATACATGAGGTGTTCAGTAATCGGAGGATGAGGGAGAGACCGCCAGGTGAGGAAGGGCATGTGGAGGTGGCTTACTCCAAAACAACGTTTGTACATAATGAGAACATTGATTCACAATTGCACAATCTGAGTCTATTGATTTACATCAATTTCAGCCTAATCATTGTGTTTACATGATATTTGGAAAAAAAATTCAACTTGTTGCCTTAATCAAAGTAAAATCTAAATTTTCACATGCATGTAAATGTATGCTTCCATCTCATTTTTCATCTTTTAGACTTAACATCCTCTGGTAGGCTTCAAGCAAAAAGGTTGCATAACAGAAAATCTTAAGTCATTTTAAGGCATACATGAATTTTACATATGTACCATGTTATTCCCTCTACCTTGGACACATTTGCAAGTCATTTTCTATCATTTTACGTTTGAAAATGAGGTATCCATCTTTAAACGATGCTTACATACAGAAAGTATGTCTACATGCAGAACTAACTGCCTATGTCTTTTTTTTTTAAATGAGTTATGCAAGTTTTGATGATGAATAATAATCTTTGAAAAATAAATTATTTTTTCCAAAGTTAGAAGCAGCATAGTCAACTCTAAAACTATGGGATGTGACTTTTCCAGTTTATTCCTGGAAAAGGTCATTCCTGTTGTGCTCAATCAGACGTTCACTTTCACAAATCGACATCGAAATGTCACAGAGGAGATGGAGATGTTTCCGTTCAGGTGTGGTTTGTTTCCTCTGTTTTTTTCTAAGTTTAATTACTTATATATTTTATGGTACTATCAATACTATCCAAAAGCTAAGCATTCATCTGCATTTGTGAGACAAGGCTACATAAAAACACTATTCCAAGCTTGCGATGCAATCCACACACACACTCATTAACACTCCTCCAACACAAAATCAGTACTGGTATTTGAGATTGGGCCTCACATTCTTCTCCTGCTTCCCATCAATAAAATAGATAATTCTCAGGACTGAGTAAATACCAATAGACTTATAGAAGATCCTCAGCGACAGATCAATTTGGTGATAAGTAACTGATACTGTACTAAATCTATGGTTTGACTTAGTATGGTGTGGGCTGTAATGGGTAAATGATGCAAAAAGGCATCAGCTGGCAGGAAAAAGATGGTGGTGTGTGACATGTCTCTGCAAGTGAGCAATGCCTGGCTGAACTGTAGAGCTAATTACTGATGAAACGATACAATATCAGACAAATCTTCACTGTGCATCACTTTTGTTATCTCCCTATATTTTTTACAGGAACTATGCAAACATCAGCTTAGCTGCCCCATATTAGATCTAAAAAAGTCAATCTCCATCCAGCCAAAGCTTTACACCAAAACAAACAAAACAAAGAATCTGACCGGCAGCACATATTGCTTCAGCCCTCCATATTGAGGTTATTATCATCTTGAAAAAGAAAAGTTCTTGATTCATACTGACACAACATAGTTCATAAATACAGCTGGACTTCAAGCTGTTTGTGTCTGTTTTTAAGTTCCCTTAACATTTTTGGTGTGGGGTCTCTGTGCCAGGCTGGCATAGTAGGCACACTGGGAGGGGTCACATTGGCCAGGAGGCCCTGAAGGTCCAGGCTGACCGTGAGGGCCGGGGTTTCCGGGCTCTCCCTGGGCCCCAGCTTGTCCTGGGCTTCCGTCTTTACCATAACCAGGCATACCAGCTGGGCCTAAACCAGAAGCACAATTTAGGAATCAAATAAGGATCGTAAACCACACATTAGAAATTAACACATCAGTGAGTGATGGGGCATTACCTATAGGACCAGCAGGGCCTTGCGGTCCTCTTTCACCAACACCAGGTTCTCCCTGGTCTCCTTTGGTTCCTTTCTCACCTGGATGGAAAAGGAAAGCGTAATTCACCATTGATTCTCAACATAATCTGTTTTATTCATTAATCTTCAATCATGAACAGCCACAAGCAATACATGCAAGATGAAACAACTGTTAAATTCAATTTACAGTAAATGAGGTAATCTAGTGGCAAGGACAAAATGCAAGTAATTGTGTCAAGTCCCTAAAACTCTTAAACTACAGTGTTTGTGCTGCAGATTGTTTTTCTGTGTTTTTATATTCAAAACATAGACAGATAAACTGCTGCTTCTTCAAAATAGAAAAAGGCAAAATCATTATGGACATATGAAAAATGACCTGGATTCAGTGGGAGCTGTGATGTCAGCACAATAGATGCAACAATTGAAACCATAAACCATAAAAACAAGGCAAGAAACTAAGAAATAAATGAAACGTCCACTGCAGTGTAACTCAAAAAGCCTTAGAGGCCAGCACAAAACTACTCAATAACCCTGTTGTGACCATTTGTCCTACCTTTAGGACCCATGGGTCCCCTGGGCCCTTCTCCTCCATTCTGTCCAGGCATACCAGGCTCTCCAGGAGGCCCAGGTCGTCCAGGACTGCCATCTTTACCAGGAGAACCGGGAGCTCCTGGACGGCCTGCTGTACTCTTCACATGGGCTGGCTGGATCTGAGCCATGAGGTACGCCATTTTGGCTGCACATACACATACACTTCAATCTCAAACAAATCTAACAAATGTAGCTCAAATTAGCCCAAATGAGCAGTGCATCTCATTGAAATCTCTAAGGTAGACGAGCTCTGAAATGAAGTGTAGCCTCACCATCTAATTGTTTTGCCAACTCCTCCTGAATGAGCCGCCGCATCTGCTCCAGTGATACTGACTCTCCCTGAAGTAACAAAAATGTTTGATTATAATTAGAATCAACTGTGGGGACTGCCGTGGCATCAACATTGTGACATAACCTAATTAAATTTAATGCTTTGACTCACCCTTGGACCTGGTTGACCGGGATTTCCAGAAGGTCCCTGTGTCCCAGGAAGTCCCATTTCTCCAGGTGGTCCCGACATTCCCATCATCCCTGTGTGGCCCTTTCTGCCTGGGGGTCCAGGGTTTCCAGGCATTCCTGGATCACCTGTATGTCCTTTATCTCCTTTTATACCTGGTTGGCCCTTCATGAGATAACAGCATGTTAAATCATCAGGCTAATAGCACTTTCAGATTAATTGTAATGCATAACTGGACAATGAGGGAACCATAGCAGAACACAGAGCACAGTGTGCACTCACTATATCTCCTTTTATCCCACGATCACCAGGTCTGCCTGGCATCCCCTACAAAACACCAAAGATGATGGATGTGAACAAGAAATACATGGCAAGTATATGTAAATTATATAAATGAATTATTCACCCATTCATAGGGGCTAATAGGAAGTCAATACCTGTTTTCCCTCTGGGCCAACTGGTCCAGGTAGGCCCTGGAAATAGAGATAAATGTTAATATAGTGGACATCACCAAAGGCATCTCTCATGTACTTTGCAATTGATGTTTTAATCAAATGCAGAAAAATCTAGCACTTACTGCAGGGCCTTTAGGACCACTAAAGCCTGGTAATCCTGGACTGCCGGCCTCTCCTTTTGCTCCCATAAGACCCTGTATTACAGCAGAGACATGACTGTTCATCACATAGCATGCATAGGGAATCAAAGTCTAAAAGCACCTTCGTTACTGGGGATTCTGCGAGATTATCATTTAGCTCAAAATAAAATGTTTGCTACTTGTTTTTGTTTTTTTAACGCACACATTTCTCTGTCTTTCAAAAAATCCTTCACTTTCTGCTCTGACATGTATTTCTATATCTTCTCCATTTTTGCAAACTACACACTTCAGCTCACTTCAATCTCCTTTCCTTTTCCTATAGATTTTCCAGCTGAAAACATTTGGCTATGTCTGATTTACAAAAACCTCCACACTGCACTACAGTCTCCCTCTTCTAAGCTCCCTGACACAGATTTGTAGTCTCCTAAACCCACACCCTCCTGCCTCCTCTAAGCTATTGCTGGTGACCTACTCCCTCTGCTGACGACTATAAACAACTCCTCTCTGATAACTGGCTGCATATACTGCAAATGCATCTTTGTCCCTCAATTTAGGAACAAGTTACCCCTACTCCTAAGAAAACATCCCACAGCCCAAGGATCAGTGTTCTACTCCTTTTTCTTTTCTAAAACACTTTATTGCTAATGACTCTTTTGTGAAATTATAAACAGATGTAGTTATGTAGTAGCAAATATAAAGAGAGATGTAAATTCAGTATGATTTTCAAGAAACATCCATTCAGACTTAGCAACACACTAAAATAAAAGTATAAACACCTAAATAAAGATGAAGCAACATAGGCTATGCAATGGAATGGAATGAGAACTGCACTGATCTATACCTGTCACCTACCCACACTGCTGTCCTAACATCTACCCCCTGGCACCTTCAAAGCAGTTTGGACTTCCATTCATGTCACTTCAACAATGCCAGTGACTCTCACATAACTGCAGTGTGACTCTAAAGACTCCCATGTGACCCAACAACAATGACTTAGAACTGAAGAAACTACTTGAGTTAGTAAAGCCCTAAACTGTACTAATACCCAAAGCTGCTCTTGTTAAATATAGTGCTGGGATATTATTGAGGAACATTTTGCTTATATGTAATTACCTATTTTATGCACAGTTCAACTTTGTGTCAATGTTTTCCATCATTTGCAAAGAGCTTGATGGCTCTGTCTACTGCTTGAAAATGGCATTCTGTTTCATTTCGAGAATGAAGAAGCAGAATGCAATAATCAGTCAGTGAGATGGCGTATCAGAGCAGTCCACATCCATTAAATCAGAAATTACATTAAGAATCTTATCTCATTCACTCTATTAGTATACGGCCTACCCATTTTAACAACTACAATCCAAGCTGCCTGATCCCTGTTTGTTTGAGCTTCCTGGTGAGATCAACATATGAGACAGAGGATGACATTAATATGAATGATCAGATTCTCAGCTTTATCAGATTTGATTAATTTGTCCTTTAATCAAATACAATCATCATCATATATATTTTGCTGTATGTTCACCACTCAAACTCATCTTGAGGATACACAGAGGGCACAGATCTCATGTACACCCTTGACAGGACTGAGCTGCTTTTCTTCTCTGGCACATACCACCCCCTGCAACACCTCCATGTCCCCACATGACCTTGTCTACATCCGAAACATCAGATGAATCAGACTATTCATCACCAGGAACTATGTTTAGACATTTGTCTATGCTCCAGTCAGCTCTTGCCTTGCATTCTAAAGCAACATTCTTCATCGCCTACGGATCACTCAACTTCTCATGTGAATTTCATGATTCTTCAGGTGTTGGTCCATCTGTCACTTTTGTTATCGAGACATGTGGCTCAGACCTGTTATATCGTCACAGTGCATACGGAACAGTCAATCCCTAAAAGTGAATCAAAATATTATATACCATAGCAACAAACAACTTACTGGAGTTCCAGGGAGACCTTGTTTTCCTGATGGCCCTGGTTCGCCTGGCTTGCCCTGGGAGTCCAAAAAAGAGATTGGGGGTTCACTTCGGATGAGAGACAGAGAGGGAGAGAGAAAGAGAGAGAGAGAGGCTGCCGTACACAAAATAAGAAAACTGACTGGGAAGGACAGTAAGAGAAATGACATGAGTGCCACTTTACGTCCACATCTATCTGTCTGCTTGACATTGTGCTGCATCTGTCTTCTGTTTTACAAAAGTGTCAGGCAGCTCTGTCAGTAATGCAAATTACTCACCGGTTCCCCTCTTGGACCAATTGGTCCCTCTGGACCTAGAGGACCCTTAAGTCCCTTAAAAAACAACCAAAAACAGACAGTATTATCACATTTTTACATGCTGAAAATACTGTTCCTTCAAATGTATCTGTGGTTGAACATACATCCTTCCCAGGTTTGCCCTCACGCCCAGGTATTCCAGGCTTTCCATCTTCTCCCTGTTTAGAATATGAGAGAATAAAATATTCAACATGATAAAACAGTGATTATTTTATTATCATTCAATTTCTGCTGAGTATGAATGTGAATGTGGCCCAGAACTCCTCTGAAAATATCAGATTCCATGTGCCTCTCAACTGATCTTTACTGATGAGGTATTCACAGTGCATATCCATAACCCGATACCATACAGATACTCATCTTGCGCGCTGAAAAACTGCAATGAAGAAGATTGCTGTAATTGCAGTCTGTTGGAGCCTTTAATCAGTACAGTCTGTATTTCATTGCCACATGTACTGTGGTACTGTGCTAAATTTGTTCTTCTTACTGTGTGAATCAAGCTTCACTTTAATGAATAATAGTGAATATAATTTCCATAAGATTGACATTTAGTGACACTAATTATAATTCCCTATGTGCCTAGGGGAGACTTAGTGAAGAAACACTTCACACTTCCTCTATAATAAGTTGTCTGCTGCTGGCGTGGCAGAGCAGGCTGCAGGGCTGACAGGCTGCCTGGCTCATCGTGGCTCAATCAGAACAGTTCGTAATGAGCCATGCTATTGGTCACAGCACTATGGCAGAAACCTTTCCTGCGGGTGTGTGCTGAGTGAGACACAAATCAGCAGGTTACAGTGATACTCTCAAAGTAGGTGTGTGTGAAAAGTGCGAGTGCCAGACATATTGTAGTGGGCCAGTTTCATCTCGACAACGCAATACAGTGTGACAAACGCTGACTGTGCCTACATGTGACCCTTTGCACCCCTGTAGTGAATAATTATTCCCATTTATGGCTTTTCTAAATGCATAAGCTAATGCTTTACCTTCCTGTGTGTTCTTTGAATACAGAAAAAAAGGGAATTCTTACCAAATTTGCAGAGAACATTCTTTCAAATTTGTCATGTGGAACAAAAACAGGAAGGCAACGACTTTGACTTCATTTTAGAGATTGGGGTCAGAGTAACACACATTACTGTACCCCATCTGTACATAATGTCTAGCCTTGCGTTATCAAAGCGTGGGAACACAATAATTATCTTGTTATATTATCGTCTTAACACCAAGGAACAGGATCTTCAGGACATCATGGAAATTGAGCTATTAAGCTATTCTGATGTATTTTAAACTAGGAATGATGTACAAAGATATAATAAAGTCATTCACAAGGAGGCATGGTTATTATTGGCTGTGGCTCCTGAAGCTGCACCGGTACATCCACAGACTCCCAAAACGGCAGGGTTGACTTTACACCAGCCCTGACAGCACCGGAGACTGTGGGTCGTGTTCAGCAGTCACTTCATTTATTATTAGCCCACGCCACCTTAAACGCATGATCAATGAAAGGGGCTTGGTTGTTACACATTTTCTGAGCCAGAGGAGCTTGTTGATTTTATCACTGTAATAGACAAGAGGAGCATCTGAAAACCTGCACCAGGATCAGGTGCAGCAAGTGTCCTAATGCTGTGCCGTGACAGCATTACTATTGCGTGACCACACCTGACAGTAAGAGGCCATGAAATAATAATCAGTGACCACGACTTATAACGCACTGTCATGCGTTTTAATAATGCCGGATGGCACCTTTTCTCTTCCGTAGTCAGCACTAACAGTGATTTTTTGTTTTTGTTTTCTTAGGCAAAGTCACTGTCTTGTACACTCTTACCTACCAAATGAACATAAAGGATATTCTTCTTTCCTACCTCCTGCCTTTCCTCT
>OMOW01116514.1:0-20214 GCA_900312555.1 Lamprogrammus exutus | reverse complement strand
ATTTAAGAAAAACTATAAAGCCTTTTTTTTTTTTTTGAAATCGAGCCGCAGAACAGCAGCAAGGCACGTGGTTGTTGGAAAAACCTCTTGGTTCCTTGACTTGTATGTGCATAAGCAGCATCTCCAAGCCATACGCAATACACAAGGTTACCAATGACACCCAGGTCAAATAATCAAGGACTCTGGCACTTGTATGTTGCTTCTGATTGATTGATTTCCTCATCTGCACTACTGCTGTCACTTCCATTCCAATAAGAAACAGAAACGAGACTGACATGAACTGTTGGTCACTAGTTCAGGCACAAAGGAGTTGCTCTTTGACATTATTGAATGCAATGGCTTAATATTTTCTTTCATTTGATACACTCTTTAAGTGAGCCACTCCAAATCAGCTGGTGTAAATACGGTTAGCATTTTGTCTGAATGTCGTGTGCTTGGTGTTAACAAAAGTGAGAGCATGCTCAAAATGAGGAATGACTCCATAGAGACTTCATAGATGACCGTAGGTGTTCATATTTTTCTTTATTTCCTCTTTGGTGATTGAAATGGTTAATGGCAGACCTTTGTGCAGATTAAATCTTATGTCTCATGAACACTGAATAGTAATTCAGAGTGGATTGATTGGAAAAAGTCTATTAATCATGAATATGGAAATGACTGTCACTACTCCATTGTTTCTCAATGTTGTCTGTAACGTATTAGGTCTGTCATCTCTGCTGCCCTCTGGCAAGGAAAAAGTCATTATCGACATTGTCATGACGCATTCACTGGCCAACATAGCTGGCAAAAGTTATCGTCCTGCCCTGTTACCACAACTCCATTATGAAGTTTCTCACACTAAAGTTTAGATGATTGTCGTTATGTCTTCTGCGGACGCCTTAATTAAGGTCATTACAAGGGAATGATGTGTCGTTACCCTCACCAACCATTTTAAGTGTTCTTACTGTAAACCTGTTGAGTAGCTCAGATGAGGTAAGATTGTTGTCCTGACCTTTTTATGGTGAAGTTTGCTCCAAAAAGAAGCTACATCATCCATAAAGCCTGTTCTAAGATTGCAGTGAGTTATTTTGTCTTGTGTTTTTGTTTTGTTTTTTCAGCAAAACACTCTTGTCTTTATTAAAGAGTATTGTTGAATTATATTGTTCTTGCTAAGTGCAACATTCCCAAGATTTGCTTGTTGTTTTATCTTTATATTATTTATTGCTTCTGGTTTTGTTTGTTTAAAATTTCTGGACTATGTTTGTTTGACGTGTATTGAAACTGTTTGTCCTGAACTGTCCTATATGACATCCAGCTTTTTTGTATGGGTCACTGTTATGAACCGTATCATGTAACTCATCCTCCAATGGTTAATTTCCTCTTTGCTTTTAATCAAATGTTCTTGGTGATGTGACTGTAAACATCACTTTATTTTGTCTGATCCCTCAAACGATGACGTGGTATCTTCCATGAATGACATCACCAAAATATTTCATATATACAGATAAATGCTGTGTGTTTTTAAATATACTTTTTGACAGATTTCATACACCATTCATATGCTTATGGTTACATCGTGTTGGTTTACAAAAACACTCTGTTTAATATTCCAAAGTTGAAACTATGCAGCATTGATCCTTAATACTGTATGATCTTTTTTGTCTTTTGTCACGTGATCGAGGATAAATGCTGAAGTTTCAAATGATGCATGAGACTTAAATGCACAAGAAAAGAATGTATAAAGTATATAAATAAATACATATATTTGAATGGCTTTTTCTCAAAATGACCTGTGCACCATGGGGGAAAAATGTCACTGAATTCCTACAAAGGTGTTGATGAGGGGAAAATATCAGAGCCTGTTGGCCTTTTAAAAGAAATCTGCTGATAGTAACATTTCTAAGAATGGATATGACTTTTAAACTTCAGCTTTTTCCCAAATGGATGTATGGCATTTTGGAATAAAACCCTTCATTTATTTTTCACCCCATGACACGTTCCATCTTTACACTATGTGTGAGTTTGCCCATGTTTGGTTTGTCCAATAAATGCGAACTTATTTCTTCTTAGTCGGCATTCTTGGTCCATTTTTAAGTATTTGGGGATATGTTTCAATGTCATTACCTGAATGGTTCTTTGCATTAGACACTCTGCCTCCATGGTGCAAAAGATCCTCACTGAACAACACAGAATGTGTGGTCTGGATTTCTTGGATTTGGATTTTTGCCATGAATGATGTCATAATGGCTACTTAAAGGGGGATTCCACCAGTTTACAGGTTGAGTATAATTTATCGGTAATGGGTAACACAACGCAATATGTTAAAAACACAACTGTATAAAATCCTCTGTGGTACATGGATAACCATTTTACAATCTTACAAAATACAATGTTTGATTTCATACTTGGAATATGAAACAGCCCTGCACAGATAAGTATAGCCTAAAGGGCAACCAAAAACTTGAAATGTGTTTTAGGTGTGTCTTTGGTGGATTTTAGGTGCTTTAAATTTGTAGTCTTCAGCCCAAACTGGACATGACCCTTGTGACATCACATGGGTCAGTCTCCCTGACTTTGCACAGCACCCTGTTGCACCCTCTAGCCTTGACGCAGTTGTTTTCAAATGCTGAATCTGGCTCCCATGACCAATAAACTGAACATGATGTGCACAATTGGTGGAGCTTCAATTTGATACAGTAAGCTATGGTGGGCCTCTGAGGATTTAATTTCAACAATTTTAACCCACAGGCTCATGGATGAGATCTGCATTTTCATACTGAGGATCAACCACAGTTTCAACGGCAATGTCATCACAAAGCTCTTCTTCCTTCTGAAGAAAGTAGACAAGAAAATTCAGTGTAGCAACACAAATGTGGCATAACTTACCTTTGTTTTTTTGTAGTTGCTGGGAAACAAAGAACTGAGGTATTTGTCAATGGTATGCCAAGTAAGTTTTTTGTATTTACCATAATTTGAATTATAGATAAACCATAAAGTTTAGCAAATCTAATCACGACTGCAACCTTTAAAAACACAAAAGCCTTTGGTTTCCATTATCCACATTCATTATAAGGACAGAAACATGCTGGACCATTTGTAATATTTACATCTGTGGTTTCAATCCTTGTACTCGTAGTTATTGTGGCAAGATTACCTCTGGTGTAAACGCTGGAGAAAATGGACATTGCAGGAAGCAGAGGCAGCAGAATCCAGCACTTGAAACTCCAGATGTAACCACCAGCTGCCGGAGTTTACATGACATCACCTCAGTGAGATTTGGGTATTAACTGAGACAAGTTAATACTGTTAGTGACATTTAATTGTAAAATTTGGTGGGGTAGGCCAAATGGTGCCAGTGAAAATATTGATGTTGCACACTAAATGGGCTATACAACATAGAGAACTTTCAGTGCATGCAATAATTTCATGAAAAAATGCAATGTTTCTGTTTATTTTCTTAATTCCCCTCATTTGATGGTATTTTGATTTTATGTTTTCTAAGGAGTCAGGTTGAAAATGACTGGCATATTATATAATGCAATGATATAATAAAACCTCATACAGACAAATGCAATTCATCTTCAATACCTCAAACATATTCAATATAACTTCAATTTATAATCTCAACAAACATGTTTTTGACTTTTTCCAATTATTTTTTGTTACCTTTTGACCTTTTCCCTCCCCTTTACTTACAGCTGTGGAAGTAGGCTTCAGCCAGCTTGATGATGGTATCATTTCTGCTCAGTACACCACACCAGTACACACCTGCTCCATGGCTCAGCTCCTGCACAGCCACAGTGAAGGAGTCTGGGCCCTCAGTCGCCTTCAGTTTGCCTCCATCCGCAGACTGTCTGTATTGCCTGAAGGTGAGGCCAGTACGGCACTGAGTGGAGCTCTGCTTGAACCAAACTCACAGCAGGCTCTTGTACCTTTCCTCATATGGACATGTCAGCTTCTGCAAATGTGCTCCTTCACAGGCAGTGGCAGACAATGATGTACTTGTAAATACAAAAAGATGGCTAATTGTACATCCTTCCATCACACCATTTTATGTTTAATCCTTGGTTGTTTTGTATTCTTGATAATCCAACTTCTACTTTTTTTGACTTTGTATAGGTGGATTTTTCTAACGAATTTTAATATCGACATTTTTTTTCAGTATCGTTAAATACTGCATACTCGTATATTTTCGGAGGGTTGACTGATAATTTTGTATCTTAACTATAAATATGTAATTCAGAGGTGTTGTAGTTTTTTTTATATTATTTTTTAACATAATCTCATTTATACTCTATATAGTAAACCAGTTTCATTTACGTCCTTTATCTGTCACCAAAAATTCTCAGCAGTGGATATGACATCATTTAAGGCCACATAGGCTCCAGCAAAAACATTTTCATGTTTAGAAAAAGATAAAAGTCTGAGATGAGTTTGGTGTGCACACAACTAGTTCAAGGCCACAATTGTGATAGCAGCCTGCAAATACGTAGTCCCTGTTCACTGACCTAGTTTGCCCATTTTGGTATAACATGCAAACCTGTGGTTAACTCTACAAGTTGTAGCTTATAGTCACTTAGCTCAATTTAGTGTAGTTAATGTGTGTAAATAACAACAGATTATATTGCGTCCGCGAAAAAATATTAAAGACGTTGCTCACTTGTGCATCAGGCTCAGAACGTCAATCAATTAACCCACATTTTTCATTGTAAATATATCGGAAACACCCTAATATACAATGGATTTATGTTATAATAAGTCATTCTAGGCAGATAAGATGAGTTAAGGTTGGTCACTAGAGCAGCATCTAAGGGAGTCGCTCCTCTCTTTTCAGTTTTAAGTCCACCGATGCCAAATGGCTTTATTTGAATACCAATACAGTGTGCTTTTGGACTTAAGGCACTTAAATTTAAAGTAACATTGTGTTGCAGTTATCTAGTAATCTCGGTAACAGTAAACAATAAGAACATTTGTAACAAAACTTGATTCATAGTCATGCAGACTACAGAAATACTGTACGGTAACATTCACGGATAATCACCTGTTCTTCAAAACCCATGGACCCTGAGTGGAACAGTTTTGCATTTCTATGACTTTTGAAAAACTGCAATGGATAATAGAACTTACACAATTAACCTAAGAAATGCCGTTACTTTCTCATTATCATGTAGGTTTACACTTACCTACAGCAAAAATAGTGTAGAAATTGAAAGATGCATGATTGAAGCACTGCATGAGGCACAATGAAAGAGGAAGATATTTGTGTGACAGTTTCAAGGAAATGTCTACTCACAGATATACTGATAGCTCTGGTCGTGTTGAATCGTTGATTACATCTTGATATATTATCGTATGAAAAAAATGGGTATGTGTAATTGGACATGTAATACTGGAATTACTTAGTAAGTAATAACCAAGTAAAACACACAGTGCAGACATGCAGCAGCTTAAGGCATTCAACTTATCAATCTTAATTCTTACTTCAGGCATGGGTCTATACCTGTACAACAACAACATGCATGCCTCACTAGAAAACATTTTTAAATGTATACTTAGTCTTAAATGGAGTAGATTAATTTATTTGGCAAGAGTTTCCCAATTTTGCCATCTAATTTCAAACTATTATTTGTTTTGGTATTTATTTTCTATGTGCTCAGTTATATGTGGTTTGTTCTCGGGAAATATCAAATACATTTGTATTAAAATGCAATGTTGCGAGACGAACAAACCTATCATAATTTTGTTGTGACCTAGTTGGGGTTTTTTTCAAATACAAAGTCTCTCTTAAGGCCCCTGAAATGCTAATCCTGGCCCTGAAAAAAGATGTAATGGCAATCTGTGTTTTGGAACCAGTAATGTAATATAGTAATGACAAAAATAATTTAAAAAAGATTTCAAATAATTGTATGTAGAATTGGGAGGACTGGAAAGTATTGAGTATGACAAACTAAATGAAATTACAGCAGGATAAAGAAGAGAATTGTTTGTTTGTCTGTGGGGTATCTCAAGAAGTAGCAGAGGGATTTTGAAATTTGGTAGATAGGCGGGACTTTGGTCAACAAAGAGCTGATTATAGTTTGAGGGAGATCTAGACTAGGATTAAGACAGCAGATAAGTCATCTGAGGATATTTTTTTACCCATTTCTTAAAAAACTAATGCAGCAATTTCATGAAGAAAGTCAGACATATGATGCACTATCAACAGGTACAATTTAGCCTGGATTCCGATGTTGAGCAGCGGTAGTAGCAGTAGTATACGTTTTAGGCTGTATGGTGTGGAGAACATTTAAGTCCCAAAATATCAACACTATATGTTCACATTGTAGTGCTACATTAGTATGATTTGTTAAGAGGGATGATGCAATTTCTAAATATAACACTGCCCTGGCTGGCGGAAACGTGCAGCATATACAGCCTTTTGACACGATCTGTTCTTCCATTTAATTGTTTAACGCTTAAATAGCAAGTTGCATTATAGCAAAACAAATTTGATCCCCTGCGTTTCCGCTTTTATTTTGACGGTCAGATGCCCTTACCAGAAGTCATAGTATTATCATCAGTATAAACGCAGTTTTGAGGGACAATCGCTGCTTTCTAAAAACACATTTTTGCCCTTAGAGTTTATTTATACTATCGGATCCAAGATGGGCTCCGTAGCTGAGGTAAATATACTGTACCAAACCCCAAACTTCCACAACCTCAGGCGTTTCTTTTTTCTTTTTAAATTTGCAAGGGCTATTCAGTATCGTGCGCTGTTATTGGGTACTCTCGTAGCCAATGAAAGAAACCCTTGTATGCACCTTTTCCGGTGTCCATGTGAGAATTCAGAAATACCGATTGCTGCTGGTGGAAGAAAAAACATGGTACGTTGAAATTTGATACAAACGGAATAAAAGTAATGTTTGTTTAATTTATATTGGTCAGCAACATGTTTTAGTTAACAAGCAAATTTATACTGGGCGTGCTGGTAACTTAGCTAACTAGTGTCAATGTTAGCCTGAAATCTTCATTGAATGTAAACAGCACAGACGCGTTTGGGACAGTTTTTAAATGCTATCTAACTTGTTGGTATTGATAGTGTCTATTTGTGATAACATAGCCCATCCTAGTTGCTCTTAGTCACATGGAAAGAGTGACACCCAAACTCAATTCAATAATCCTGAATTCAGGCTAATGCAGCCACATTTCCTAGAACTCGAGGAAGGCATTTGTTCCAATGTTCAAAACAGCACGTATTTTTAAAGTTGGCCTTTATTTCAAACGATTTGAACTGCTCACGTATTGGAGAAGTTGAAATGTTACCATGCTGGACATATACTGAGTAAGAACTAAATAAGTTTTACAATAACCATCGAGTCATTAAAATGATGTGTTTTCTCCACACATATGCTATTGACATCAATATTAAATTCATTTTACATTTGTGTCATTCACTTTGGCAATTCCATTAAGTGTTCCTTAACAATAATTTGGAGAATAGTTATCTAAGGGTTTCCATTACCAGCTTTATATTTGTACCCATATTTACATTGGTTGGTGTGGTACTATAACAGCTTCGTCGAGAAGTGAGATTGAGACGGGAGTACCTGTACAGGAAGGCACAAGAGGACAGGCTCCGGACAATTGAGGAGAAGAAACAGAAGCTGAAGGGTGCTCTTGATGGTATGAACGCATCACCTTTTTCCACTTGTACTTTGTATGAAATACTATATAATTCTACCTGAAAGGCTGGCATCACACAATTTACTCTGTTGTTTTTGTCTTTTTGTTAATTAATTAATTTTTTTGCAGAAAACCATCTCATTCCAACTGAGGTACGCAAAGAAGCCCTGCAGCTACAGAAACTATTGGAGTATGATGATGAAGGGGCAGAAGGCTAGTGTTATTTCTTTTTATTATCATTATTGTCCTTTTAGATATCACCAATTTATCGCTGTTCATCCTGTTTCAAAAAACAAACAAACTATTATTTAGTGTTGATTAGTTGAGTCTTATATTTGCAGGTGTCAGCTCTCACATGGATGATGAGTATAAATGGGCTGGAGTGGAAGATCCTAAAGTCATGGTCACTACATCCAGAGACCCCAGCTCCCGGCTGAAAATGTTTGTCAAGGTCAGGCCATCTCTGGTTCCCATGGTGAAATGTTTATGTGGCTTTGGTTCAGCCTATCTGAAAGGCAGATATTGATAATGATGAAAGGACCTCCAAAGAGTTTTGCAAATGGATAGAAATGTGTTCTACGAAACACCACACCCTTCCACCAGTCCCTCCCTGACTCATTGACAATATTCTCTCAAAACATCATCAAACTATCCTCAATCTGACGTTGTTGGGGTTTGTAAAAAAGATTAGCTGTATTTAATTCGGCTAAACTCACAAGTGACAGTCTCTGATGTTGTGTAACTTATGGTGCTGCAGGAGGTAAAGCTGATGTTCCCTGGAGCCCAGCGCATGAACAGGGGAAACCATGAAATTTCTGCTCTGGTGCGAGCCTGCAAAGCTAACAATGTTACAGACCTCGTCATTGTGCATGAAACAAGAGGACAACCAGGTAAGCCCACTTGTATTGAGTGCAGTGCAGTGTCCTGTTTTTCTTTATCATATTGTGTTGTTTATGCCATTTAGTAGTTGCTGTGGCTTTGAACCCTGTTGTCCTTCTGTTTCTATATAATATTGGGATTATGGGTTTTTTGTGGCTTTTTTTCTTTTCACTTTTCGGTTCATGTAAACATATTTAAATTTTGGTTTGTTGATAGCTACTTTTATGATAAAGTGAACCCAACGCATCTGTACATCTGTGTACTAAGTGCTTTGTCGAGGCCAAAACTGACATTTTAATTGCATGTGAATGTACTGACTGCGTAATTAGAGTGTGCTTGTCTGAAATAGAATGAATTGGTACTGTTACAACCCTTGCTCAAGGAGAAGTAACATGAAGGATACACACTCCTATTTAATAGAATATAAACTAAATTTATTGACAAGTTAAGAAGGGATCACTTGTGGCATGATGGCGCACTGCAGAAGCAGTACCTGCTGGCTGGAAGAGAGCGAGTGTGTGTGGAAGAGCCTGGTCCAAGTGACGGGCATGAGCCTGATTGGACAGGCAAATGATTTGGCTCCTGCTTCCTGAAATAAAAGCAAACAATACACAGACAAAAAACACAACGTAACAGTACCTACACATTTGCTGCTAAAGGGAACTTTATTTCCACTTTCCATGCATTTATTTTTGTGTCTAGCACTAGTCCCACTGAAAGTCTGTTGGTTCTGCACACGACGATCTCTACTATTGCAAACAATGCTCTGAGTATCTGAATTATTTTCTGTATTTTGAAGATGGATTGGTGGTATGCCACTTGCCATTTGGACCAACAGCTTATTTCACACTTTACAACGTGGTAATGAGACATGATGTACCAGACATAGGCACCATGTCCGAGGCCTACCCCCACCTCATCTTTCACAACTTCTCTTCAAGGCTTGGCAAGAGAGTGAGTGACTGGGCCATGCGCTGTACTCATGATGTTGATATTCTCTTTCACTGGTTGTTTGTGCATACAACTAATTAATTCTGCTCACACAGGTATCCAATATCCTGAAGTATCTGTTTCCAGTGCCGAAAGAGGACAGTAGGCGTGTAATCACATTTGCCAACCAAGAGGACTTCATCTCATTCAGGTCAGCCTGAAAATGCTCCTTGAAAGTAAATGCCATACAGGCTTTGTGTTATTTGAGATTAACTGTTAACAATAAAGTTATTCTCATCGCAGACATCACACCTATAAGAAAACAGACCACAAGAACGTTGAGCTGACAGAAGTAGGGCCCAGGTTTGAAATGAAATGTAAGTATGGATAGATGTTCATCCAGAGATCTGCAATAACTAAAGAATTTAGGCTCTTCATAGATAATTAAAGGAACAGTGCAACATTTTTGGAAATATGCTTGTTCAGCATCTTAACCAAGGTCAGATGAGAAGATTGCCAATTTCATTTCTGTGTGTAGCACAGAGGATCGAGGATGTGTTTTGCCTAGCTTAGCTTCAACAGTGAAAGCAGAGGAGAAACTACTAGCCTAGCACTGCTAAAAGTAACAAATCAACAGATGTCAATCTTACTTGTTAAAGGTGAAAAGCAAAACATATTACCCATGAGGTTACTGCAACAAGGAAGAAAAATAACTTGTGTGAATATTTTTGTTCTCATTATAAATATATTTTAAATATAAAAAACATTTGGAAATTTTAGGTTTGGAGCATCTTCTTACACAGAATTAATATATTGAATCTGTTTTGCACCAGTAACACATTTTCTGTCTGTGTTCTTGTTTTGTTTAGTGTACATGATCAAACTTGGCACTCTGGAGAATGAGAGCACAGCAGATGTTGAGTGGCGTCACCATGCATACACACACACAGCAAAGAAAAGGAGGGTCCTCAGTGTGGAATAGGAAATACCTAAGCATAACCAAACTGTTGATTAAATGCATTTCTTACCTATTTGTCTCAAGGAGATATTGTATTTTATTAAGATCATATCATAAATGACAATGGTATCTGTCATAAAAGGATCTCATAACTTGTAAAGAGGTAATCAATTAAACTTATTCATACCCTTCATATCAGAAGTTAACAACACTGATCACTGAAGTCTACCTTTACTGTGTCAAATAAGATGAGCCAATATTAGCTTTGTATTGGCAGTCCCGTTGACAGACATAGACGTGGTGCGTACTGTACTAAGCATATTAGAGCTATGACATTTTTTAATAAAATCTGTCTGATTTTTGTTGCACTAGCTCAAAATGCTTTTTTCCTACACTGGAATGATAAGTCGTTATCATTGTGCAAATTGAAGGTGTATCTCTCAGCCGTACACTTTAATAAGTACTTTTATTTTCTCCAGTAGGACTTACAAAAAAGGCCAGGATTTCTAATGAATCTGTCAGCATCTTGGACAGTATTGATACCAGTGAAACTGATCACACCTTTACTTGATCTTGGTGAAGAGTAGCGTTTGTTTACACATTTGTTAAAAAATAAAATAAAATAATAAAACTTCCATAAATGTTCAACTAGGGTGAGAACTGGTGACTGAATTCCATAACGCACATCAGTTTCATACCCAACAAACCATTCAGTGAGCAATATTAGGTGAAACATTCCTGTCCAGTTAAAAGAATGGTGTTCTATCCATCCAGTCAAATTTTGAGGACTTGTATGATCTACGCAATGTTTA
Source organism: Lamprogrammus exutus (assembly GCA_900312555.1). Classification (NCBI taxonomy): domain Eukaryota; kingdom Metazoa; phylum Chordata; class Actinopteri; order Ophidiiformes; family Ophidiidae; genus Lamprogrammus; species Lamprogrammus exutus. The sequence continues at coordinate 8,994 of OMOW01116514.1, read as the reverse complement.
ACTGAAACATGCAACTCTCTCAATTGTGTACGTGTGGACAGTATAGTAATGTATTTTATGCCTATATTATAGTGCTTGAGCCCAGGCAGATTTCTCTAAAGGGACATTATCAGAAAATGTGCTCTGGCTGCTTATGGTGGCCCAAACGCACATTATATTGGTAATATTGGTCACCCATCTGTATACTTTAGGTACAGTGAAGCTCATTTACATGACGGACTATTTACTCACAACTCCCACCCCCTAAAAATGGGGCACATGTCGTCCAATGAGAGGGCGCTGCTGTAAGAATGAGCCAATGACGGAGGAGCATTCCAAAGGTTTTCCGCTTTCTCTGAACTTCTTGACAGATCCGACTTCAGATTGAGAGAATTCAAGATGGCTGCGCCAGGTAAGAATATAATTTAAAGCCAAACTGCGTTGAATCAGTTTGTTTCTACTGTTACACTGACGAATATAAGTGTATTATGTGCTGATACACATGCGCCGGTTAAATACGTTTTTGTCGTGATTTATAAGGAAGACACCGGGAGTAGTTTACAAGCTGACGCGTTGGTAAACCCCCTCAAGTTGGCTAACGTTAGCCGGCTAGCGTTAGCATTAAAGCTGTAGACAGTAAAGTAAAGTAGCCACTGAGTTTAGCCAGTTAATCCCATCCCCTCCAGTCAGCAGTTACCCAGCTAGCACTGGTTGGAGTCTGTTTGACGGGATTGTGTAAAAGGATTTGATAACTTTGCATACTTGAAACAGTATCGTCATCCTGTCAAACTACCTACAAAAGTAGTTGACAAGGTAGCTAAAGTCGTCAAACTGGTGCACCGAGAGTAACATGGCCTCCCTAAAACTGAAATGTCATATTCATAGCAGTCAAATCCCATGCTAAGCTAACGTGCTAACGGAGTGCCAGCTAACATTAGCATTATGCGAGTAGTACCAGCAACTTTGCTGGTTTGCAACCTGGTGTGTCAGCGCCGAATTTCAACATTAACTTTACGTCCCACAAATGTTTATAGCAATAAGAGAATGCCACAGAACCCTTGACGACTCATTTCGATTATTTGTTGTGTCCGTCATACAAGAGCCCAATCATTCAAACAGTATGAGCTCGGATTTTAAAGGGTTGATTCTGCCCAGCATTCCGTGTTTTGTATATGTAATAAAACGGGGAAAATAGGTAATCAATCGTCAATTAGTGGGCAAAAAATGTGCCATATAGGCTATGCATTATTTGACCGACTATGTTGTTTTGTAGTTCTTTTATTTTAATTATGTGGCCATTACAGATACTCAAATCATCTGCATAATCTGATTTCAGTGTGATCTGCGTTTGCTTGTCTGTTTATTCATAATAATAACCATGATAATAATAATAATAATAATTGTAATTTATATAGCGCCTGACATATGATTATTTATTAATGGATAAAAATGGTTCTTTTTGCAAGGATTGGTTGTTAATATAACTGTATTATCAGCGTTAATGGTGACAGTACTGGAAACTACTACACATGATGCATTCCATTGTAAATTGTTTGGAGAGAATATCAGCATGTATTTTGAATAATGATTTTGTATTATGTTAATCTCTTGCAGTTGATAAATGATACCAAGGACTGCAAATGCTTTATTTTCACATCAGTCACCTCCATTGTACTTACAGAAGTGGTCTAATTATATCTGAATTCAATATTTTAATGTTGTAGGGTCCAGGTAAAGGGCTAACTCTTCTGGATACTCGGTGCATGAAGTTCTCCTGACATTGTGGTGTCTTAGTGCTTCGTCCCCGAGCTCCTCCTGCCGCTCATCATGTCCTCCACCTCCTCCTGCTACTCCTCCTCTGGGGAGACAAGTCCGGAGGATGTACCCCGAGGTGGGGGCACCATCCGAGTCTTCCTCCCTAACAAACAGCGGACAGTGGTGAGATGTTTGGCTATATCCTGTTCTAGATCAATGATCTGCCTACTGGTGATGAAAAAACAAGCTTTACATTATCATTGATATAATGTGAATACACTCTTTCTCTCAACTAAACTAATGATACTTGTCTAACACCACCTATATGAAAGAGTTAATTTCGTTTTTTGTATGTGTAATTACACCCCCAAAATTTGTTTTCTTTCACAACTCAGTAATGAGTGAGCTGGTTGACAGTTGGTGTCAGGTTACACAGACGGTGCCTTCTGCCGTCTTTTTTCTATTTGTCTCATAATTTTTGTCAAGTATAGCCATGGCTGTTGTATCTCATTACTTTGATTAATAGCTGTTATATTGTGCTATTATTGTTGCAGTATTCTACAATGTCTTATTAGGCTAGGTGTTAAGCAGGTACTGACCATGGTAGTCAAACAAAATTGTGTGGAGGACTGCATGTTCTTTGTGTCATCTACAGTAGATGTCTGTACTACTATAAAGCTTCATTCACAATGTCATGAAGAAGTGCATTATTCCCAAGTAGATTTCCCCCCCAACATTTGCTTTGTACTGTAATGTTGTAGACAACCTTATTGTTGGAGAATGATACAAAAATTAGACATACACCCTTGTGTTTTTAACATCAGTCTCTTGTTGCCTCTTTCAGCAGACAAAAACAGAATTACAGAAGAGCTTTCTTCTAATTGACCATTGAGCCAAGAGAGAGCAATCTTGTCTAATTTGGCAGAGCTGCTTCAGTTTCCTTCTTCCTAAATAAATCAGAAAAAATGAAAAGACACACATTACTGTGTACCAGATTACTTTCGTTTATTTGTATTGTATCAATGTACATTGTCATACCATATCATAGCAAGAAAAACAATGGTTAACTGACACCCCAGTATGTTGACCATTACAGTGATTTGGCCACAATAATGTTGTCTGTTATAGAAAAAGATTAAATCAAAAGTAATTTGCATGCTGGATAGAAATTTTCGTAATGGTTTATCAGCAATATTAAATGGCTGAGGAGTATGTGATGCTGAAAATTAATTCATTGTTTGGGTGTCACTTTGTCTTTTGATTCACTTTCTGCAGAGTAATTTCAATGTTCCGTCCCATTAATCTCTTAATGTATGATGCAAATTAGGTTATCTCAATGTTACACTTGTTCAAATATGATTTCATCTTCTCAGGTGAATGTTCGCCAAGGACAGACTGTGCATGAGAGCTTAGATAAAGCACTCAAAGTGAGAGGCCTAAGTCAAGACTGCTGTGCTGTCTTTCGCCTTCTCGAAGGGTGAGATTGCATCACTGTGTGCTGAATTTTCTCCCACTCCATATAGGGATAATAAGTTGCATTCCACATCGCCTACAAAGAAGATCGACAGGCAACAGCAAGCGGTTGTTGCGAGTCACAGATCTACATATCGGACAGTGTGGTCTATTGATGTGTTTGTCATATATTCGGGCTGAAGGCAGAGTAGGAAATGTGGTGCTTACACACTCTGTGATTGTCCTTTTTATCACAGATGACAAAATACAGTGCATAACGTACATTTCTGATAGATTTTACTACTTTTGAGAGGCCATCACTGGACGTACATGTAATATTCAGTCATTCTAGAATGACCCTGCCTTGACATTGTTACGTAAAGACAGAGTTTTGTAATAATGGCAACACATTTCAATTATGATAAAACCAGAGATGATGATGATTTATTATGTTTTATTAAGATATGATTGGTGATGTTTGCTTTATGCTTTTTCCAACCTTTCCAATATAATTGTCAGCATCAGCAGCAAGTCAAAACTGGAGGGTTTCCTAATCATGGCTGTGAAAAGTATCATATCATATATTTATTTAAGCTCTTGGGTTGTATTGTCAAGAAAAAACATATTTGTCCAGTCTCGGTTCATCAAAATTAATATAATTGTTAATGCTCTGCCAATTTAAAATGTGTTTAGTATAATCATAACGTGGACAATTATATGATAATACTTTTGTACCGAAGTTGTGGATAGCTTATATTTTGAGCGCGTACGTTTGACCATTGTAATACAGGGAGAAAACTGCCAATATATCTATGTTTGCTGAAATCATTTTGAAACAGTTTTACAACCACCATATCTTTGAAGCTAATAATGTTGAGGTTTCATCGACATCGCTTAAGAGTTGTTGGTTCAACTCCGAAAAGTTTTGCAGCAGTAGTTGCGGTGGAGTTGTTCTGGACTGTATTAGACTGAAAGGTGTTTCTTGTATTTTGTCCACTTACATTTGCATACATGCAGAAGGCCCGTTTATTACAGAAACTGTTTTCACTGTAATATAATAGAGTATACTAATACATTATCACAAAGTATGATGTCAAATTATTACCATAGAGTTGAATAATCACCTGTCATAGTCTCATTAAAATTTGAACACCATTATCTTCACAAAGCTAGGATTTATTGTTTATTATTAATAAAGCGTGCATAGAATTTATGTCATATCCTTGTTGAGAGTTTGGGCAATTGGCCAACAGCTATCAGCCAGCAAGCTTCATAATGAAGACTAACCAGTATCAACGCATCAAGAGTTGCATTTAGCGCGTAATGCTTAAATACGTTGACTTTCAATTTGACTTTTTGTGTGTATGATGTTTTGCTTTTTCCAGTCGTAAGAGACTTACAGAGTGGGACACTGATATCACTCCTCTGGTTGGAGAGGAGCTTTTAGTTGAGGTCTTGGATGATGTCCCTCTCACCATGCACAACTTTGTAAGTAGTCTGCTATCATACACTCTTTTGTTTAAGTTATTCATTGGTGTTTAAGTCCCTAGTATTCAAGAATGACAACTTTCAATGAATGTTTCATAATTCTACATTATACTTGTTTTTGTATGCAATTTGTGTCTTTGCTGACATGGAGCAGGGTTGCAATGTCAAACTGCTTAAATGTTGGGGGGGTTTTTTAATGTAAAAAATTTTGGTAGCGCTGAGATATTTAATAGATTTTCGAATGGCAGTAAATGCATATCGTGGCAAGGAAAATAAACTGAAATCATATTGCAGTGTTCTTACTAACGATTCTTAAATACAAACACTGTGGCCTGTTTATCTGTGCAGGTACGGAAAACCTTCTTCAAGCTGGCTTACTGTGATTTTTGCCACAAGTTTCTTTTTAATGGCTTCAGATGTCAGACATGTGGCTACAAATTTCACCAGCACTGCAGTAGCAAGGTCCCAACTGTGTGCTTGGACATGGAAACTGTGACCAAACGGTGAGTTTGATAGAGTAGAAGAAATGCTTTGCACCATGTAGTCACTGTGTTCAGTTTATCAGTGGTTCACTTGTTGCTTTCCTGGCATATGAGAAGTGAAAGCCAGCATCAACTTCTGTATATTTTTTCCTTTAGCAGTGCTGTAAACTGTGCTCTGTTGATTAAAAGATGTGGGATTTCATAGGTAGTGGCACCACTGCTGGACAGTAGTAGCAACTTCGAAAATGATGACCCTTAAGAATATCGGCATTACAGAAATACCTTCAAATGGAAGATGAGATTTTATATTGTTCAGTTAATGTGCCCTTTCCATTTTCAAAGACATCATTGCTATTGCTGACACAAAGCAGTAAATTTCGTGTCCATGTTGAAGCTTGCTGCTTTAATGCGTTGGTGCCCACTGCATGCACTGCATTTCCAGATGCTTTCTTGAGGAATTCACAGAATTCTAACATTCACAGTTCTTGTTCACCCTCTGGTTTGACAAAGTCAGCTATCTGTTCCCCAAACCTGCAACTTCACCTGGGATGATGTGGAACTAGTTGCATCATCAAACATGCCTTATATTTCCTTCAACATTTGTATAGTGTGTTTCCCAGTGTCATTGACTCCCCTCTAACTGTGTGTGCTGTTAAAATGTCAAAATCATAACAGCTGGGAAATGAGGTATGTCTGCTATTTACTACTAAAATTTAGTTTGAGTTGCTCCATCACTATAAAAGGTTTTTAACAGTTTTAGGAAAAACATTTACCCTTGTTCTTTAACTCCTAGTTTGAGAGTTTCCTTTTCTTGTATTTGTGGGTTTGAGTTTGCATTGATGGCTCCTTTCTGAGACATGTAGCTGCGGCGTGCTTGTTTATGAGATTGTGCTTGATGTCGGCAGCTTTTCATCTGGTTGATTCAGAGGGCTAAGTCTTAGCAAAATTTTCATGTAACAGCACTTCACCAGGTTGGAGAAACTGACATGAAAACTGTGTTCCAATTCTGATCCCTTGTTTTATTATGTCTCTCATGATCAATTGTTCTTCCTGTGTTTTAATGAATCTTATATGTTCTAGGTGTGATACCAATCCCTGCACAGATGAATACCCCCGGATATCCATACTAATGCCAGATAGTTCCATATCTCAGAGCGACATAGCCTTAACCCCAGAGCCTCCTGGGTAAGCTCCCTTACACATCATATTTTATTCATTGGCAAAAGACAGCATGATCTGTGAAAATGCTATTAACATGCAAAGTGTAACTAAACAACTTTATTACTTAGGATGGACCTCCTGTCTCCAACGTCAGCCTTTCGCTTTCCAATGCCTGGTGGTGAGGGCCAGTCCCTACAGAGGCATCGCTCTACCTCCACTCCCAATGTTCATATGGTCAGCACAGTGGGCCCTGCTGGAACCAGCATTATAGAGGTATGTTGAAAAACGCAGTGGCAGTAGACAAAGAGTGAGGGAAATGAAAGCAAATTGAGTCTATATAACTTAGTGAAGATATGGCTGATTCTTTCTCATACAAAAGAAAATCTGAATTTTTATGCTTTGAAACAAATAGCCTCACTGCCATATAATGTTTTGCAGTTACAGTCTTACATTGTCAGGTAGGACCAGTAGCCAGGACCTAATATTATATGTATAACTGTTACAGTGTCAAATTTTTATTTCCTCAACAAACCATTGGTGGGGCTGATGAAAAAGCTGCAGCACTTAAAATAACTCATCCTTATGAACAGGGCATGAGACAGCCAACAACATGAACACGACCACTTTTCTTGGGTTCAGAGATGAACTTATTAATCCGTTTCTCTCTTATGTTTTAGGAAGCACTAAAATTCAACAATACAATAGGTATGATTTAGATTTTTTCCCTGTTTTATTTCACAATTGTTCTTCCCTTTGTAACACACATAATAGTTTTCATTTTCATTGTGATTTGAGCTCATGTCTTGTGCTGTCTGCATTCATAGGTCCTGAGCCCTCACCAAAGCCCTCCACCAGCCCACCCTCTACTATGGGTTCTCCCGGGAGGAGACCACCCAAGTCTCCCTCAGAGCACAAGGAGCGCAAGCCCTCCTCGTCTGATGACAAAAAGAAAGTTGTATGTTGTCTTTGACCTTATTCAGTGATTGTGTTATCTACAGCTGAATAGACACTTTGTATTGGCTGGTCACCTTCTCGAACAGGCATTCACATTAAACTATGTAAAAATGCATTACTATGCATTACTATGCGTTACTATTACATAACACTCCTGAAGAGTCATCTAAAGTAACCATCATTAAAACATGATGATATTGGTCCCAGCTAATCTTTCCTGTTTCAGTCAAGAAATTAGGGTGTCCAATACATGTTTGCTTACATTGTCATGAAAACACTTGTGTTTCAGCACCGTGGGGGCTACAGAGACTCAAGTTACTACTGGGAGGTGCACTCTCGAGAAGTCACTGCACAGAAGAGAATAGGTGCGGGTTCCTTTGGAACAGTCTACAAGGGCAAGTGGCATGGAGATGTGGCAATCAAGATCCTTAAAGTAACTGAGCCAACGCCTGAGCAGTTACAGGCCTTCAAAAATGAAATGCAGGTCTTGCGGTGAGTAGTGCAACTTAATCAACTTGATCTTCCTCCCTAATGTGTATAATAAACGTTAAAAGTAACAAAATATTTTTAACCAAACGAGAGGAGCAGTACTACTACACTTTGAATTTGTTATCATATTTGCATCATACTTAGTTAATCTAACCAGAAATCATAATGGTTTATAATTCATAATTTAAAAATTAAACTTTCATCTAAATCTGACTGGAAAATCTGATTCTGGTTTCTCTTCAGGAAGACCCGCCATGTCAACATCCTGCTGTTCATGGGCTACATGACTAAGCCCAATTTTGCAATCATCACACAGTGGTGTGAAGGTAGCAGCCTCTACCGTCATCTGCACGTCACTGAAACCAAGTTTGACACCATGCGACGCATCGATGTGGCCAGGCAGACGGCACAGGGCATGGAGTAAGATACCATTTCCCCCATACCACTTACTCACCACTGGTAAAACCTTAGTCTTGGTATTGAAGTTGATAAAAGAAACTCAACTGAAAGAGAGTCTCTAAAGAAATTAAGTGGCTTCACAGTGTGTCTCTAAAATGTTGAGTGCCTTTTCTCTTGTACAAATTATGGTTTAACAGTTGTTTTTCTTTCCAGTTATCTTCATGCAAAGAACATTATTCATCGAGACCTGAAATCAAACAGTATCCTTTCATTATCAGTAATAGTTTTGCTTTTGTGACCTGTTGGTTTTTGTAACTAGACTGTCTCAACAAATAACCACAATGGCAAATATGAATACTGTGGTTTGTAGCTTGCACTTTGTCGGTCATGAAGCAGTATGTTTTATTAGCCAGCCATTTTTACTGTAAAATGTTAGTATGAGTGATGCAGAAAGTGTCCTCCAACCTTTGTATTGGTTCTCTTTTCAGTTCAAGTTCACATCACGACTAACACCAGAAAAAAAATCCAGAATTAATAGCTTTATATGGTTTGCAATGTCATTTCAAACTACATCTAGTCCATGTTTTTTTTTTTACAGCAACACTATATGACAAGATATTTCCTCTTACCTCCTCTTACTTACTAACTCCTCTGACTAACTCTCGTCGTACTTTTTTTTGTCTAACATAAGAATAATGTGTTTCTGTTTTTTCCTTTAAATTCTATGGCCATTTTCATCCCTCTTTCAATAACTACTTTCCATTTTTTTTTTAATCACTTTCCTGAATATGTGTTTCTTGTGTAATATTTCCTGAGCTTTGCTGCCAGATATTTT
>OMOW01116509.1:0-10587 GCA_900312555.1 Lamprogrammus exutus | reverse complement strand
AAGTTTTAGATGCTGGACCTACCATTTCTTTCATTACAAAATTCATCATTTAATCTCATGTTGAACTTGAATCCACAAAGTTAAAATAATTGCACTTGTCAGATACATTTTGTGGAGTAAAAACTGCAATACAGTAGAAAGTGGGACAAAACACAAGTAAACTGCAGCTCAGCTAAAAGGTCCTCCCTGTTAAAGATTAATCTGACTTTATGCAAGCACAAATTCAGCTTGTTTGTGGCTGTTTGTGTCTAAACTATAAAAGTAGCGAAACCGCCCACTCTCCTCGTCTGAGCTGAGTCATCCTGCCGCGTTCCCTCCTCCTCTGCCGGGCTTTGTGACAGGCCGTTGAGACAGTGCAGACGCAGGAGAAAGTGGTTGCCACTCAGTCTGTTTATGGCGAGCCGACAGCTTTATAGCGGATATAAAGTTGATCTGCTGCGAGGTGTGAGCGAGCGCATGGCGAGAAGGCTTGGCTAGTGACAGTTGCAAATCCTCCGTCGGCTTTACTTCAACACACACAGCTATCCTGCTACTGTTGCGGCGCCCTCCTCACCTCAACAGGCATACGCACACTCGTCCACATGCCTTTATGTTTTCTGGGTGTGTCGTTTGTGCATCACTGACACACTAAAGCAAATTACATACCATTCACATGTATGCGAATATCAACCGTGAGGATTATTTCGCTGTGAAACACGCGCCGTGAAGTCGTGGTACGTACAGAGAGAAGATCCACTTCGGCGTCGGCCGATTATCACCAACAGTATATTTTTGCTGAGGCCGTAATCGCTCCCTCGGTAGCACGTCAGCGGATTACCTCCAGGCCGAACCACTTAGTTATAATTTATACAAATAGTTTTAGGCCCCGCTGTTGTAGAATTATTATTAAAAATAAACCTCTCCGGTCGGTTCGTGGCAGGGCCGGGCTCACGCCAGGCCTCACATTTCTCTCTGAGGCGATGAGGGAGGAAACCCGAGCTCTCCAGCCCGAGCCCGGTGATTAGACTGAAGAAAGACATGGAGGCGTACGCATGTGTGACACCATCTTAAACGCCGTGAAACATGGAACACAATAGCCAGACCTGCAGAGTTTGGGATAGTTAAGATACATTTTGAACAATCGCAGCAGATACATTATACGGCTGTTTTTGCAATGGTTTGTGTTATTACAGTGATGTTGTCCAAATTTTGAGCGAGCGTTCTGGTAGAATTTGAGCTCGAAATACTGTAGCTCGGACATGTTTTAACTGTGCTCACAGAGACGTGGTTGTGTGTTGCAGGCCGTTCTCCCCTTTCTGTGTTGCATGAGGGTGCAGCAGCATGAGCATGTGTTAAGTGTTTCCGTCTGGAGGCACACAAAAAGACTCTATTCTCAAGCATTCTTTACCAGTGTGTTATCCAGAGACCGGGTCGGGACCCAAAGGACAGCCGCGGGAATATTAAAGGCGACCTGGCTTTCGCCTGAATACAGTCGTATCGATTAGACACGCTCAGAGCTAACACTGCGGGGTGGGGGGTTTGACTCCTGCTTGGACCACCCATGCTAAAAAAACATGCACACCTATTGATGTGTGAAGAGCTGCAGATAAAGATGCAGATGTCCACCAAATTGCATAGGTTTGGTTGTGGAAAAACTGACGTGATTTTGCTCCGAAGAAATTTTAATTGCCTCACCGAGTTTTCAACATCTGTTTGTTGGTTTGTTTGTTTGTTTGTCAGCAGGATTACTCAAAAAGTTCTGAGCTGATTCTGATGAAAGATGGGGCCCATTAAATTTTAGTGTAGATCCAGATCCAGGAATTTCAAAAATGATTTCCTGACAATGTGAGATAAGGCATTTTTGTGGGCCAGTTTCTTCAAAAGTAATAATACCAATCAAAATGACAATCATTTTTATCCCATGACAGACTATCATAGGAGCAATTTTGGATCAAAAATCCATATCTGGTGGACTACAATATGTTTGTACAGGGACACACCAATAGAACTGCTTTACAGTAACAAATAGGGCTACAAACATGCAACAACCATCAAAACTATGTTTACATAGTCATTTCTCACTCCACTTCTTCATTGGGACAGCATATTATTAGAACAAGACCAATTTTGTCTCGACTTGGTCGGCCTTGGTGGAGGTATGCCCCCCTCAGCAACCAGATTCTATCATCCCTGAAAATGTAAAAATGATGAGGCTTCTTTGGGTTTAGATGAAACTGTTTAGAAAATGTGGGTTCCAGATGAAAAAGTGTGTAAACCACACCACTACACATACACACACACACACACACTGATTAACAAGTTACATATGCCACGTTTAGGTCAGTGGAGGCATTTCCTACATCACAGAATTCATCGTTTTGCATCACGAGGGAGGTGTCTGGATGCAAATTCAATGCTGTCTGTGATAGAAAATGACTCATCAGTTTCAGTTCATTCTGCGAGCACAATGGGACGCCACGAAACTGCCTCCGATCTCTAAGACAGTCAGTGCACAAATAGCATATGTGGTCATATTTTATTTTTAACCTTTACACCGTGGGGTTGAATTGATTTGCATCTGATGATGTCCACGTTGCACCAACACGGAGTTTTGCTGAAACCTGAGCTTTTCTTCTGCAAATCCTGAGCGGCGAACCCTCTGCTGTTAGGGACAATGTCAAGGTTACAGTCGACACTGGGAAAGTGAAAATATTTGCAGATGAAGCATGCTGGCTGTTTACATGTTGGTGAAAAGTTCCCCGGGGTCGCTCACGTTTCCCATGGATTTCCTCACTGCAGCGCTGTGAAAATGAACACAAGTCAACAACACAGTCCACAGCTGGCACCGGCTGAGCTCGACTGAGTTAATATTAGCCTGCTGATATTAGCATTCATTTCACAGCACGGCTGAGTCTCACAACACAAAACTGAGCCTGAAACTGAGGATGAAGCCTCTTCATTTAGAGAACCAACGACCTTTCCTTGGGCGCCGCCCCCAGGACAAACGACATTTTTCTCATAATATCCCACAATAGCAAAGTCATCTTTCCTTTTTCGCTCTTGCAAGAACTTAATTTTATAATACGTTGATTACTGATGAGCTTTAAAAACTAACAGACTTTTAGTGGTGTTAAATAATCAGTAATTGTGTAATTCCAGAGTTGTCTTCCCTCATTTTCACGTTTGTTCTCAGTGTGTAGATATGTGTGCTGCCTGCTGTCTGCAGTCTGAAGATCTGTTTCTGTGCTATATCTGTCTGGACGTCTTCACTGATGCAGTCTACACACTATGTGGACACAACTTCTGCAAAACCTGCATCTCTCAACACTGGAACGTTGACGTCCAGTGTGTGTGCAGAAGTTTTTTAAACGAGACCTGAGCTGAAAGTCAACACGTTCATATCTGAGGTGGCTGCTGAGTTCAGACAGTCGGCTAAAGACAAAGCCAGCAGCAGATCAGAGCAACCAGCTGCCAAAGCAGCAGAAGTTCAGTGTGACGTCTGCACTGGAACCAAACGGAAAGCCATAAAGTCCTGCCTGAAGTGTGAGGCCTCCTACTGTCAGACTCATCTGGAGCCTCATCTTAAAGCAGCACACCTACAATCACATCTGCTGATCCATCCTGTGGACAACCTGGAAGATGGGATGTGTACAAAGCACAATAAACCTCTGGAGCTCTTCTGCAAGACCGACCGACCGACCAGTTTGTGCCTCATCTGTCCTGTTTAACACCACAAGAACCATCAGTTTGTTCTTCTGAAAGAAGAATATGAAGGACAGACAGAGGCTGAAATTCAGCAGAAGATCTAGCAGAGATGACTGAAGATTCAGGAGATCAAACAGTCAGCAAAGCTCAGCAGGGAAGCTGCAGACAGAGAGAAAGCAGATGGAGTTCAGGTCTTCACTGCTCTGAAGCAGTGTGTGGAGAAAAGCCAGGCCGACTTCATCGAGACAGTGGAGGAGAAGCAGAAGAGCACAGAGAAACAGGCTGAAGACTTCATCAAAGAGCTGCAGCAGCAAATCTCTGAGCAGATGGAGAGAGCTGCTGAGGTGGGGCAGCTCTCACGCTCAGAAGACCACCTCCACCTCCTCCAAAGCTTCCCATCCATCAGCACTGCTCCCCCCACCAAGGACTGGACACAGCTCAGAGTCCATCAAAGGTCACATGAGGGGAGGCGTGGTGAAAGCTGTGGCTCAGCTTGAGGACACCATCAGTAAAGAGGTGAAGAAGCTGCTGCAGGTGGAGCTCAAGAGGATCCAGCAGTTTGTAGTGGATGTTACACTCAATCCTGATACAGCTCATCCTGTCTGATGATGAGAAACAAGTTCATGTTCATCCAGACAACCCACAGAGATTTGATACAGAAGGTTGTGTTTTAGAGAAGCAGAGTTTCTCCCCAGGAAGATTTTACTACGAGGTTCAAGTTGAAGGAAGGACTGCATGGGGTTGAGGCGTGGCCAGGGAGACGATCAACAGGAAGGGCTTCACCACACAGAGCCCTGAGGAAGGTTTACCGGACTATTTGGTTTGGTTCTTGGTCGGTTCTTTGCCCTTGATGACCCTGCTGTCCCTCTGAGTGTAAAGTCAAAGCCAGAGACGGTGGGAGTGTTTGTGGATTATGAGGAGGGTCTGGTCTCCTTTTATGATGTCCAAGCTGCAGCTCTTATTTTCTCCTTTACTGGCTGCTCCTTCACTCGCAAACACCTCCCATTCTTCCCTCCCTGTGCTGATGATGATGATGATGATGATGATGATGATGATGATGGCGAAAACCCCGCCCATCTGATCATCTCAGCTGTCAGTCACACCGAGTCACCTGCAGGTGTTTTTATGAAACAATTCGCTGTCATTTAAGGGAACAAATGTACAAATGATGAGCTGGTCTGCAGTCTTTGACTTTTCTTCACATTCTTCATTCATGTGGTTTTTGATTGATGGCATCATATTTGTCTTTGATGTTTCTCATTTCTTCTTACTGCTGTAACACAACAACCTACCCACACTGATCTGATCTAGTAACTGTAATTACTGTTCATCAATAAATCAATACACACATCGTGCCAAAACATCACAGATGAACCTCATCAGAAATAAGAAGCTTTTGCTAAAGTCTTTCCATGTGTGTGTGGTGAATTAAAAAGCTTTTATTGTCTGATCATTGTAAATATAACAAATGTTGGATTGTGGTTGGATTACTGAGGAGCAGTTTACACGAATCAACTGAATTCTGTGTTTTGTCTTTGTCACATTCAGGGATTTTTGGAACAGATACAATAAAAAGGCTTGGATGAGTTCATGTCAGCTGTTTTTCTTCAAGTGATTTCATGTTTGACTGATATCAAAGCTGAAAATATGTTTGACCTCAAGGTGATCAGTAGTTCAGCGCAGACATTTTCTTTGTCTCTTTCACATTTATGCCACGGCTGTGAACAAATACTGGTTTCCGATTGGCTGGCAGCTGTTTGTTACGATCATGTCAGCACACATCAAAGTTCTAAATCAGAGCTCGAGCTTTACTAAACTTCAGGTAATCACTGTAAAGTGAAACTATGACACAAAACCACGACTAATGCGTCCATCCTCCATATCACAAAGAATCACACACACACATAAGCCAGTTGTCATTAACAACTGTGACATCATTCAGAGTAGTTCCATTCATTTCTCCCACCACTTTAATTTGGTAATGCAAATAAAAAATAAAACTGCTAATTCTATGTAAATTAAATGAAAAGCACCCTATGGACAAATGGTGCTTGTTGCAACTCAACACAAACGTACACATGCACACGCGCTCTCCAATTATAGTATGATATAAGATATAAGATCAGATGTCCAAGATGATGCTTTTACACGTCGCTAATGTCTGCAGGCGATGGCCATAATCTAGTTTAAATAATTTCTCGCGTCCGTCTGGTATTGTCAGTGTCACCGTCTTCTCCAGATGGATGGGGGCTGTTAAAAAAGGAAAGGTTTATGAAAATGAAAGACAAATCATACACACACGCAACAAACACAGATACACACACATCCATCTGCTGTGTGTCAGGAGGCCATTTGTTTAGGAAAGCCAAAAAAGGGACTTGTTGTGTACTTTACATTGGAAATCAAATTAGGATTCAAATGATGGCCACTCAGTGGAGGCCATATTTGTTCTGTAACAAATTTCACTCCTCCTCCATCACCTGGTGGCTCCCCAGTCTGACCACACCCGGGAAATCTGTGGCCACCATTTGCATGGACAAAGAGAGCCGAGGGAAGGGCCTTCCGTCTGCCTGAAATAACTTGTTTACACAAACCATACAGGGGATTAATCTTGGCTTCCAGGAGGGATTTCCCTTTGCCATAATCTCTTACCCCAACTTTATTGTGGCTCCATTACCCAGAGGCAACACTGCTCATGTAGCTTCAGGTGTTGATGAAATAGTTTTGACGACGTCGCCTGATGACAAGTGTTTGGACAATTAGCTGCGGTTCACGGCTGTTGTGGGAAGGCGACCTCTCCGCAGTCGATTCGGCGTGTGGCTCGTCCTTCTCGGGATGAATTCAGCACAAATGTACACCAGCAGCGGTACTATTTACAGTTGTACACAATCGGCCAAGTACATCTCTGTTGACTTGTGGAGTGTGTTGCCATAACAGAGCTGGTGCCGCTGTTCACAGGATACACTCGGTCACGGTCACGCCACATTGTCCTCCTTGTCCACAGACGTGTGTTCATATCAATACGCTCTCCCTGATTTACCCTGCTGCTCTAACCTCTCCCCCTCTGTGGGGCCTTAACCATCTAGAGTCTGAAGTCAGGCTTGCAATTTCACTTTTCACTGAATTTGGCTTTGCCACTTAAAAAGCTGCACAGCACAGAATCCTTTACCACACATCACAAGTCAATTTTGGCTTGTAAAAATCCTTACAATTACAAGTCTGCAAATTTCCTACTTTTGTCCAAGAAATCTTTAGATAAATAAAAAACAAATCTTTTGAGATTCTATTTGATTCTACAAAATTCTTTATGTATTTTTTTAAAGGAAGAATGTCTAAACAAATCACGGAAAAACTTCTAGAAAAATTCTGGGGGGAAAAAGAAATATTCAGAAAATTCTTCCACTCTTGAATGTCACCTGATCCATCTGTGCTTGAGTCTTTCAAAGCTTTCTTTGTTGTTAAAAGGCTTGTTAGAAATCGTAACATTTTCACAAGCAAACTTTTTAACACTGCAGCTTAATCGGCTTCAGTCATTCAAAAGGATAATAATTGGAGTTGCGTTGATAAGATTACATGGGTCTGACATAGCAGTGACGCGACTGGTTCAGACTTGTTTGTTGTCTGAGTGGTTAGAGAGCGTAGAAGCATTGAATTATTGTTATCAACTTTGGCTCATTAAATACAATCACAGCATCAAAGTGATTGAAATCTGAATCGCGAATGGCAGCTGGTGACTGTAAAAAGTTCAGTCGTGGCAAAGTTTTCTCAGCCAACATGCGTGTTGATCGTTGGCGTGTCGTTATGTTTCCCTGCTCCCTCAGCTGCACAAGAATTAATGGACTTCCTGTGACCTGTTGGCTGCTCACAGTGTGAACACATGCTTCAACACGTCTCGTAATGGCACTCAAAATGAAACTAAAACTGTGTTCGCACATAATGCAAGTCATTATTCATTAGGAACGTATAGCATACAGTCAACAAGTGTTTGGTCGCCATCATGTCCTGTAACCCTGAACCTCTCCTTGTTACATTAGTGTTAGTTTTGTGTTTAGTGCTGCACTTGTTTAAAAGATTTAGACCTGTTTTACCTGTTTCACTTTCAGGCAATCCCTTTAAAACAACACGCAGGAATGAGAGCACAGGAAAAGTCGTTTGCTGTTGCCAGTAACACTTTATCAACAAAACATCTAATGATTGAATTCTATGTAATGCCTCGGGTGTAGGACGCCTATACTGATTTCCAGAGAATCAGATACAGAGAATCATCTATGATTGGCAGGATGTCTCACACCTGCACAACAGCTTTGCTGTAACCCATGCGTGGTGAAGCACGTGTACCATTAGACCCATGTTTTCACTAAATGTAAGGGTGGGGGGGAAATGCACATTCATGCACTTCTGAATGTATATGCAACACATTTTGTGCTCCATGTGCAGAATGCCCGCGAATGCCATGCAGGAAGATATTGCGTCAGAGTTATGTCATGGAAGGCTTCACCATGAGCTCTGGCCAGGTGTTTGTGGACTCAATGTGCTTTTATTAACTATTCAACCGTTTTTTATCATAACTTTCTTGTTAGATTTCCCTGATTCACACAACAGAGATGGTTGAATTGAACTGAAGTTTGGCCCGTGAAAATGTCTCTTTAAATTAAGTGACCCAGTAAGATTCTAAACATTACACAAAATAATTAAATAAGGATCTGAATATTAAACAGGGATTCCCATAAAAATTACAGTCCAGCTACACTTCCATTCACTCTTCAGCTATACCCCATAAAAGTGATTGCATACAAAATAGAGCCTGTTTGAAATATCAGAAAAAACTCTCAAATAAAGCATTGCTTCTAAAATGATTCTACAAAATTCTATTAAAAAAATAATAAAATGTCAAAATACATTTTAAAATTTATGGAAACATTCTATAAAACGTAAAACTACAAAAATATTTTATTCCAGAAAATTCTTTCTCTCTTGAATGCCGTGATCCATTTTCGTACTCGCTCTACACACAACAAAATGCATACATAGCTATACATAGGTATCCATTTTTACATGCATCATTCGCTGATTCATTCATATTTCTTCCTGTTTCCAAATACCACTTTGAGTCATGGCTGAAGTTTGATTGAGCGAAGAAAAACTACAAAATTGACCCAAATTATACAGCCGCCTCTTTTGAAACTTCCGGTACTATAAATGCCGAAACAGACACTTAAATCATTTTCTCCTCCGATTTCTAGAGAACGTGTTTACCGGGGTTTGTGGTTTTAGAATAAATCTTAGTACTTATGTAGTCAAATGGCAGCAATATACTTTCTGTTTCCATTCTGTGAGCTCGGCATTACAAGGTCTGCATTCATTTTGAGAGGCCGTACGCTACGTTATAGCAGCCTAGCGGTTAGGATTTGATTCCTGCAATACCCATATATAGTCGAGCCGCTCGAGTAGTATATAAGCATCATGGAAAGGTCAAAAATTGAAAATTCTATCACAAAATCCCTCTTGATCAGAATGTCAGGTGGGACGTTAGACGTGTGAAGTCATCAGATTAGCACGTGTAACCTTTTATTTTCTCTCCTTACAGAATATTTGGCTTCTATAAGGGCATCCTCCCTCCGATTCTGGCCGAGACGCCAAAGAGAGCAGTCAAGGTAAGAGTGAGCTTGTTCGCTAGATTTTCTCACCGCGATGCAACGATCGGGCTCTGGTTTCACCATGGCGGCAGGACTGCTGTGCTACCAAATGAAAACAGTCCAACCGCAGATGCCCCAACACGGTACTCACGTGTTGATTAAACGCTGCCGTGTCTTCCTCACCTGCCACTCCTGTTTGTTCCGCCGTCCCACCAAATATTGACTTAAAAGCCTTTATAGCAAAACCTTCCCCAGAGCACCAATCTTTTGATATGGCCTGAACTTGTTTGTAGTGCATCACTCACTCCCTGCTAATGTGCACTGGGGGTGAAGGGGGGGTTTCTGGCGCTACTCTGTAATGAGACACTGGAGACGAGGATCTGTGAACTTTAAAAGTGAGCGCTCACACTGAGAAGATGGGGTAATCGCTCACACAGCGAACAAAGCAGGCCGAGGGTGAGAAAAGTCTGGAGCGACGAATTAGAGAAAATTAAAGCTCCGATTAAAATGCCTCTGCTGGCGTTTTGCCCTTTGCTCAGATAAACAAATCAGTGGATGTGTGTCCTTCTGCACTTACAGAGAGCTTGTGGTCTCAAATTCAAAGTACTGCATAGCCTACATACAAAACTCTTAGGTACTTTTTTTTTTTCAAAGTGTGTATGTGTGCAAGAATGTGTCTGTGTGTGGAGGTGTCAGCTTCTGAATGCGCTGTGGCTTTTTGGACGGCGATGACTCATTTGTGCCGATCTCTCTTTCTTTCTGCAGTTCTTCACCTTTGAGCAGTACAAGAAGTTGCTGAATTTGACCCCTTTGTCTCCTGGCGTGGTGAGTCTTGACAACAGAAGCACCTGAATACACTCACACCTGGCAAACGCACCGCGACTTACAAGGAAGAAGTCACACCCAGTAGCCAAAATCAACTTTTTAACTTGCCTGACGAGCGCCGCTAATCCAAACACAAATACCAAGAAATCTTTTACCACCCAAATTAAATAACATTCATTTTAATGTCAACCTGCCTGTTTTCATAGTGTGTTTGAAAGTGGAGTGAACGGAGTGTGGAGTGACTTTGTGTTTGGTGTTATCAGTACACAGTATGTTAATAATAGTGCATGTATCAGTGTGTCCTGAGTATCCCGGTGGTCTTAGACAGTGGTTCTTAGAGTTTTTGAACCAAATTCCACCTCTGAGAAAACCAAAATGTCCAAGTAACGCCACCATCAAGCCACCAACGCCAATAAAAGTCACAGAAAAAACCCTCATGTGA
>OMOW01116508.1:0-13158 GCA_900312555.1 Lamprogrammus exutus | reverse complement strand
CCTCCCGACTGCGTCCCCCGCTCGGCCCGGCAAAAAAAAAAAAAAAATGTCAGCAGGAGTCGAGAACGCGAGAGCTGCGGTACACGCAGGTGCTGGGCAGCGCGTGGGTGCGTGCGAAAGCTGGCCCCGGGCGCGTCCAGAGTCCTGATGGAACAAACCTTGGGCCTGCTTGTGTGTGAGCACCGTGCCAGAGCGCTGCATGTGTGTCTTGAGGAGCTGCGTCGCTGTGATCAGGCTGGACTTCTGCGCCGGAGACAAACCAGACGTCTTGGGTTTGGGACTTGACGTGGGGCTGCTGCAGACACTGGACAGATCCTGAGGACAGAGCGAGGGCGCAGGGGACACCTGAGTTGTTGGGTTTTCATCTACGTTGATGCAACAAAAGGCTTTTGTGCAGCAAAGATTCATCAGTGTCAGACCATGGAAACACTGCTTTTAAAATGTCGTATAGGATTTATTCATCTTATATTATTTATCAAATGCATTGGTTTGATATGAACGTGGCTGCACCAAAACCGAATGAGTGTTGAATAATTTCACCCTACTACAGTTTACAAGATTACGTATATATATTACTTTTTCACCATGCAATGTGGCAAAAACACTACAATTTCTGCAAAATGCTAAATTTAGTGAAGTATTCAAACTAAAAAATACTCTTTGTAGACTAAATATTCAGGCTTGAAAAAAGATGTTGGGGTATAATAATAAGCTGAGGCCTTTAAGAGACACTTCGAAACTGAACTCTTTATCAATATTATTAAAATGTTGCTCTTTTCTAACTGATATTCACACATGGACAACCTGTAAAACTGACCTCTGAACCTGAGGGCGAAATGGGAACTCTCAGCGCGGGAGAGGAAGGTCGTCCTCTCTCCATGTCAAAGGGAACCTCCCTGCGAGGCCTCTTCTTCTTCTCTGTGTCCAGGTCCCTCATCTCTCCCGAGCCGTGGCCGTGGCCCTCTGCCCGCGCGAGGACGCCAGACAAGAAGTCGGCGATCTCATCCTGAGGAAGAAAAACATCTTTTGTGACGGGTGACATTGTTTAATCGGTCAAAAAGTGCTGTAGAGGACTGATGAAGTCAGTGGGAATCAAACATGCACCAACCTGAATGCAGCGGTCCACCATGGTCTGCGTCAGCCCCTCTGCTGTCATTTTTGCAGAGTTCATTCTGTGAATGGAGAATAGAACAACTACAACTTGTGAGGCACTCGTTGATGTCATATTCCTCATTAAGCCACCCATCGGTGCTTGCGACTGACCTGAGGTTGTCATCAGCTCCTCCCACCACGACCATGCTGTTGTCCGCCCTCAACTTCTCTCTGAACTCCTCCATGCCTTCCATGCTGCACTGCAGAGCATTCTGGCCGACCACAAACAACACTGGAGTCTTCATGTCCAGCAGCGGGTCGTCCACATCCTG
Organism: Lamprogrammus exutus; assembly: GCA_900312555.1. NCBI lineage: Eukaryota > Metazoa > Chordata > Actinopteri > Ophidiiformes > Ophidiidae > Lamprogrammus > Lamprogrammus exutus. The sequence goes on along the minus strand of OMOW01116508.1, from coordinate 11,734 downwards.
CCAGCCAGCAACACATCAGACATCCATAAGCAACCACTGACTGAAAGCCGAGGTCCAGCCTTCTTAAATGACTCGGAAAACCAAATAAATATGAATAAGGAAAAGATTGTCAGCTACCCCTCTCGGCCCGTTGACGGTTAGCAGAGGGAATCCGAGACACACCACAGCAGTCAGGTACTCCATCAGAGACACCTGAAGTTTATAAAGGTTCAATTAACTGATGTGATGCTAACATTTCATGAGAGGAAAATTAAACATTCAGCCTCACATTAGACCATTATGAGCGACAAAGGAGCCATAAAGCAGCCTTACGTGACAAGCGATGAGAGCTCCAACGTTCCAGCCGACCAGGATAATGGGTTTGTGGGGGAAGTGACTGTGAACCTGGCGATTAGATTTACAACACACAGTCAATACAGCTGCACTAACTTACAAAAACCAGATTCAGAATGACTATTTGCCATTATTGATGTTGATTTTTTTTACGATTGTATTAAAATAAGCTGAACCCAATAAGGACAAATGCTGCTGTTTTGTCAGCCCACAGAGATAAGTGGCCAAAAATACACCTGAGTCTTATTTTATTACGATAGTTCAGTGAATCAGGACAGAGGCATCATTTCTGCTAAATCAACCAGCATAACACGACGCTTCATGAAACATACCTGTATGTTACAATAACTTGAGAGCAAAAGATGGACTATGTGTGATCACAAAGGTAGTAAAGGGTTCAGATACATAAACATGAATGCAAGTATCACACTGCAGCTACAGTAGCACAATGAAAAAAATTAAAACAAACCTACCTCCATGACCTTTGACCTGACGGTGCCCAACATGTGCTCCAGACATTGAACGATGCCGATGTTGGCTCCGCTGTTCACGTGAGAGTGGACTGGGATGACCTGCCATGCAAAACAGTCGTTATAGCCACAATAAATCTAGATCCTTAGTCGTGCGTATGCGTTTTTAGTTACGACTTCATACCTTTCCGAAGCAGGAGAGCTGAGACTGCCAGAATCTCATTCGCCGTGAGGTAGAGAGGGCAGGATTAGTTGGGCTCGACGGTGCCATTAGGATGAGAGGGGAGCCAGGAAGTTTGCACTGAAACATAAAAGAAAACAGAAAACATACAGTCTTTAAATATTCCCTCATCAGGAACAAGTTTTTAAAAGTTTTATAAAAACTTAAATGTTAATGTAATGTACTTTTAAAGGGGGGGGGGAAAGGGGTAACTGTTTGACTTTTACCGGTTTGTTTTGAGAGAGAACACCAACAGCTGGATCCCAAGGACGTTTCAGTAACAGTGACAGGGCCTCTGCGCTTGGAGCTCCGGTCTTGGCTGATGACAGCAGCATTCTGTCAATCAGCGAGGGTAACTGCCCAGACACAAGAGAGCGCACAGTCGTAATGAGTCAAGAATACCCAGAGCTTGCACATAAACCAGAAAAAGCATTATCGCCTCTTTGACTCTTCACCCAGTTGTGAGCAGCCTACCTTGCTTTTGAGAGTCTGCAGCACATCCAGGTAAGCAGAGAGCATGGCGAGACTCAAGGATTCAATCATGGTGGTGTGTAACCACTGGGTCAGTTTGGTATCCCAGTTGACACTGGCCAGCGCGTGACGCACCTTCCTGGCACAATTGTCCACTGCTACCCTTCGCAAAATTGGCTCATTGGAGGCCTGATGGAACGAACACAGCCAAAGACAAGGAGCTAAGTGTGATGAAGGTCAGATCAAGCTTTGCTTCACGTGCCTGCACTTTCAGTTTGTCTAACAAAAAGTGCGCTTAAAATGGACAACAGCCTCTTCAATTTCCGCTGGTGATTTAACAGCATTTTAACCTGAGTTGAACACAGATAAACAACAATCTCAGGCCTAAAATATATAAACTAAAAGTATTGATTCTGTATTGACCATAGCAACTGTCAAAATAAAAACAGGGACTTGTAACTGAACCAACACCCCATATCTAATATGACAAATAAAAGTGAATGTGTAGTTTTCCTTACTGTGCAGGTTTTGAGCATTTACCTGCAGGAGACCGAACAATCAAACCATCTCCATCCAACTGAAGCTTAACATTTAAACCACACAATTCTGAGAATGCAATGATAATTAGATCAAAATCAGCAAAACTCACATTTTCATTGGCCAGACGGGCCAGTCTCTCAGCGTGCAGAGCTTTAAGCACTTTATTAAACAACTTGTTCTGAACCACTGACCATCCCGTCCTGAAACAGAATGTGGATTACAGCTAAACAATCAATACAATGCACAGTAACATAATGTGATGTAATAGTTTCAATTCTAATTTGAATCGGCAAGGAATGCAAATGTCACATCTGGATGTCTCCGTGTGTTTACTTGTTTACGTGTTCCTCCCAGTCGTCAGGAGGTGGGGGGCTTTCAGCAACAGTGCGAGCAAACAGGACATGACGCTCACACTCCTTCATCACACTTAGGGCTTTCTGGTTGTCATACAGAGGAACAGGTGTGGGCGTGACAGTTTCTACATCAATTAAAGGATCAGAGTCTCTGCAAACATGAAAATATCAAGTTAATGTGGAGAAATAACAGTGTAATCATCAAGATGATTACTATGTGGTTCAATCTCAGTTATTATGGGTACATCCAATTTCTTCATTTCATTTCGTCTTGCTCGCCATGAGACACGGAAATGGACCTCAGGCGTCCCTTCGTTGGAAACCTTTCGCTAAAAGGCTCATCACAACACTGCAGTGTTACCAGACAATTGTGTGGACGGATAGCACCAACACTTTATTTGTTGCCTTGATTATGTCCAAATTAACACTGATTGTGAGTTTGGTGTAGGTCTGAGTCGTAAGGGAACCATAACACAACTTTCATGATCCTCTGCTCCATCTCATCTCCCCTATATTGCCAGCGACATATTCAATAGATATATTGGAAAATAACATTGATGTGGTTGTGTGAAATTCACCTACAAATTAGTTTGATTGATCAGCGCTGTGAATGTGTGAACGCTTGTCAAACATTTCCCATGAAGTGATTTGGTAATATGCATCAGACACTACGAATTCCTATTTTGTATTAACATGTAGGCATATAAATATAATAACATAATAGCGCTCAGTGTTACCTCTGCACCTGTTATTACGTTGACAGCACATGACTTAAATGCAAATATTGGTAAGGCTTTACATTGGATTTTACCATAATGTCTCATGAACACAGATGGCAGACGCTACAGTCTTTTGTCAAGCTATAGATTTCTGATCAAGACAATCTGCTTCTGACTCACGACAAAGCTTCAGGCTGGCGTCGAGGAGTAACGAACAGCGTCCTGGTGGGCCGGGCACTGCTGGCATCGGGGTGGGCATTCCACGGCTTGGCGTAGCTGTGATCCAGGAAAACTAAATCCAACTCTCGTTCGTGAGCCGATAACTGGAAGAGCAAGGAGGTGCCCATCTTCCGTGCCGACATTTGGAAGTCCTTATCCCCACCTCGATGCATCCTCCTCCTGGGCCCCAAAGGGCTCAACAGCTTGCGAGGATGTAGGTCAACCTGGTGGACAAAATGTAAACAAATTTACACCTTAAGTTCCGCTTAGGACCATAGCTAACATTTAAATTCGTGTGAGAAAAGGTTCCAAGAAACAAATGCGGAGCAGAGTTCGTTAGAGTGCTTTGTTTCCAAAGAGGACCACCCATGAACGTTATTGGGTGTCACAAGCCTTTTAAAAATCGTATTATTGTTTCAGTTGTTTGATGATTAGACAGAATGTACCTATGCAACATAACATCAACACATTAGAAATACAGACAAATCATTAGCGTAACAGTTAAATGTTTATCAAAAGGCTTGACGGCTAACATAGCCAGCTAATGTTAGCATGCTTAAAGCTAAGGATAGCCGTCTTCTCCTAACCTTTTAGCGCCCTTATTCCATATTCACGGTTATGGTTGCGGCTTTACCTCCTCATTTGAGCCAATGAAAACCAAAACTGAAAGGATTTATTGATAGAATATTAAAATGATAAGCTACAAAACACAAATTTCTAATGCGTGTTTAACCTCACTTCCTTTTGTTGTGTAATTCGTTGCCACGTTGCGAGCTAAAAACACCCTTTCCTTACTGGTAAAACCATTGGAAGAGTAACTGGGCTGATTTCAATAAACCTGGCAACCCAAAGAGTGGCGCGTCTGATGGTGAAAACTGTAAAACCTGGACTGGATCTTAGCAGACACTGGGCCAAGAGTTTCCCTTATCTCCGCCAAAAGCCGAAAAATGATCTGTGATTACGTAAAATATCGATTTTTAAACATCGTATTCAATGATTTAACAATTAAATTGTATCCTATATGATATTTTTCCTGCTTGATTGACTAAATACTGTTTTTGAGCCTCGTCAATAATAATCGGAATATAATTCAAACAGGCAAAAAACGTAACAATTTTATTTTGTCGACAGAAACTGGTCAAAATTACAAATATTAAATCTAATGACCCAATAAAACGCTACCACGCACCACCTTGATATCTTAAAAACATTAAACCTTCTCATACTTTTTTGTTTGTTTTATGTATACTGTAGACCTATTTCACTGGTGGAAACCAAATCAATTACAGAGTAAACTACACTCACTCCACCCAAAATTTCTGACATTGGTCTCAAATCTAAAATGTTTGTTGAGAAAGAAAATGCCTCATTATGACGGAAATGCTCACGTGTACCACATCAAATACTGGAGGAAGACTAGGGGTGTCAAAGTGCAAATCAAACTGCGTGAAGCTATCGTTCGTTCCAGGCTCCATCAAGCGGCTGAACTCTTAATGCTAAATCTTAGTGCAATGGAGCAATGTGCAGTAAATACACAAACACTTAAGCACTTTAGCACTTTAATTCTTCCAGTTTCCTTTAAACCATTGTATTGTTTGTGTCAAATGAATAGTCAAATGTTTTTTTGTTTTTATGTGAAGCAATGGACTGTAGCACTGTGCCCAAAACAAATTTCCCCTTAGGGACAATCAATTCTATTCTATTCTATTCTATTCTATTCTATTCTATTCTATTCTATTCTATTCTATTCTATGCTATTCTATTCTAAATACAAATGCCCTTTAATGGGGACATAGTAGTTACCATTGGACAGACCAGCACCCCTCCCTCATATTTAAGTTCAAAGGTCCCTGCAGACTCGCTTTTTAAAGACACTCTTTCATGAAAACACTCTTATCTGATCACCACTAAAATCAAACAAGTCTGACTGCCACCATGGTGAGTTTCATTGTCAAAAAATATTTGATCACAGTAGTTTGTCAGAAGCTGTTTTTGTGAATGTTTGTTAAGCTACAATTATGAGTAATCATAGAATGGAGTTTTGTTCCAAAATGGAATATCTACTATTCGTAAAAAGTGAAAAAAGAAAAAAGGATTTCTGAGACTTTATGGCATAAAATAACTCAAGTCATGGTTGTCAAAATCATGGCTCAACTGTATTTGAGATATTAGATATAGGCACATCTGGATTCTGGATAGATATCAAATGGTAAACATATAACGTCTTTTTCTTCTTTCCTGTGAAGAAATACTTTGCTCTGGCTTTGCTGCTGTCTGCGCTGCCTGCAGTGTCATATGCTCAATGCATGTCCAAGCCTATGGAACCAGGTAAAAGAAAACAAAAGGCCAAAATAGATGAACAGTTCGTATGAAGAGATATAGATTTGTTTGTCTGTTTGATTGATTGATTGGTGTTTGTTTACATCAGGCAAGACCCACTGTATGGATGATGCTGACCAAACATGGCATGCTGTAGGATCCTCCTGGAGAAACAGTGAATGCATGGACTGTACTTGCAGTGGATGTTGTTCTGCGTAAGTACACAACTCACAGCGTGCATCCAACCCTCTGGAATCGTGTTCACATTTTCTGACATGAACCGTGTGATTGCAGGTACTCCACTCCGAAATCGTTTCCCGAGGACTGTGTGTCAGTGTTTGACCAGAAGGCCTGCAAATACATAGTGCACAAGAGAGACGACCCCTCCGTGCTCTGCCCCATTTACAGTGCAGTGGGGAAGTGATGGCATCAATGATGTCATACTTGAAGCATGACAGGAGCTGAAGTCCTAAATAAAACTGGAAACAATACACAAATAAATCCATTTGGTTATTTTTCATGTGCGTACGTGTCAGTCTTGCATAACTATGTACATTAACTCTTACATTACCAGAATTAAGAGTGAGTGAGCCAGTGAACATTCAAAATCTCAAATTTATATCCAACTTGTACAAATGAATACCTGATACCGTTCTTCGCTCTCACTCCCCCTGTAGGTCTGTTCGAGTATAATCACTCACCTCAGGGTCTGTGTAATGGCCCTGCAACATTTTCATGTATGAAGTCAATATTTTGAGATCAGAACTATCTTTCACTGTTGTGTATATCTGACTTGAGAAGACTTACAAGTGTTTGTCAAAGATCAGCAGGAAGCTCTTGAGTGATTAGAGGTCATTCGGTAAATTTCTCAAATAAAAGTGCCACCTTTTGAGACGTAGCGTAAAGTTTTTGGGCCATATAAATTCACACAAAAGTGTCCATACTGATCTCAGTAAAGTGTCAGTAAACAGTGAGAGGAGAGCAGCAGACTTCATGGAATCAGATTGAAAGACTCATGGCCCAGGACTGGACAAGTGAATGTCAACATGCATTCGAGCAGATGAAATTAGCTGTCGTTAATGCTGTCGTCTTGGCACATCCTGATTTCACAAAACTGTTCATGTTGTGTACTGATGCATCACTAGATGGCATCATGCTGCTCAGGTCTGTCAGGTTTGTGATGGAGAGAGCAAGAGTGGGCCCGTTTGCTTTTGCACCTAAAGCTCTGAGTAAATCTCAAAACCGCCGCCTTGAGTTTCTCACACTTAAATGGACGATTTGTGATAAGTTTAGCCACTGGCACCATGATTTCCATTTGAAATACATTGCTTGTGCTCAAAATGTGTCTGCTGGCTGCCTCAGTCCTGTCCCGTTTGTCTGTTTGTTCCTTTTGAAAATGTGCAAGAGTGCTGCGCCGGGTTGTAAACAATCAGACTGCACCAGGTGGGACACCAGTACAACAAAAAACTGACAGTGGTTACAAGTGAGCAGGTAAAAGCTTTAGTGGCAAACTGTCCTAATAATGAGAGGCCCACATCAGTGTTTACTGTTCCTGCGGCGCAGCTTGAGGGTCACCTACAGAGTAGCAAAGTGGCACAACAGGGTTTCTCACCCTGTGATGATATCAAGGATGAGCAGTAATCAGATGATACCATAGCGCCTTCAGGTTTCATTTTATATTTTACTTTGCCAGAGGGTTGCCAGAAAGGTCCAGTACAAAGACCCCTACTGAAGTGTCTCTGTTCTCAGAGGAACGTATCTTTGAAACATCAGACAACATCAAAATAAATGTGACCCTGGCCAAGCCAACAAATCCAGATCCTTATCCTGATCAGGACCAAACTGCAACTAAAGATGGTGTATTATGGGATAAATACCTGATGCCTTTTTTCATTGAGATTGGTGTGTTACTTTTGAAGTAAACAAAAATATCAAAAAGTCAAGAAATCATTTAAAATAAAACAGTTCTGGATCTCAAACCTTTAGGGGTCAGTATCTTCCCCGGCTCAAACTCCTCCACCAAGTTTTGTCAAAATCGGCTCATGTCTTTTTGAGCAATGATGCCAACAACCCAAATCAACAAACCAAACGACTAACAGGTGTGGGTGACAACATAAAACTCCTTGGTGAAGGAAGTAACAGATAATCAAGCCAAAACCTTTCCTTGGCATTTGCACAGTGTCAATTCTGTTGGTATAAAGTTGATGTATTACCTGAAAGTCATGCCGACGCCCTGTGTATCTTTCACTGTTGTGCATGTCTGGATGATATACAGTGTTTGTCAAACATGAACAGGAAGCGCTTGGGCGATTGAAGGTCGTCCTCAGTAACTCTCCAATAAAGTGGCACCTTATGAGATGTAGTGGCACTTTGTCTTGCTCCCTCTTCAGCCCAGATGTGTCACTTCTTGGTTAAGCCTTGCAAACAGACTGCGTGACTTTCCTTTATATATTGTTTAATTAGAAAACACGAAATTACAAAGTCAAATGTAAGTTCAAGACTGTGATGCTTCCAATGCTTCCAAACTTCAACTTTGCTTCCAAAATCGCTTACCACAGTTAGACTCTCAAATGTACTTATATAGACATCGAACTAACAAAATGATGTCATCAAGTTACAACAATGATGCCATCCAAACTAACAGAGTTACAACAATGATGTCATCAAAGCTAGCAAAGTTACAACAATGATGTCGCATTTATACATCACTAAATTATACATTTCAGAATAACATGAACCTTATGAATTACTTATTGGTGACATCATTTTTGGCTCTTACATGAGACGTATTGTCAAGTTTTTGGGCCATATAATTTCACACAAAGGTGTCCATTCTGATCTCGGTAGAGTGTCAGTAAACAGTAGGATGAGAGCAGTAGACTTCATGGAGTCAGATGGATTCTAGTTGCAGAACCGAATATGTCAGAAGTGGTGGAGGCATAGTTAGATGTATTTTGGAGTGTTGTGTGTACTAACCAAGAGTGCTGAATTGTTTTGTCTATACTGTGGAACCGAGATCTATACTTAGTATCAAAAAACAGCAAGATAAGGGCACAGCGATACGTAAAAGGAATGTCATCACTATGCATTGCTGTATATGCAGTCACTTCAGGCCTTTGTTACCCTCACATCTTGTAACACCGCTGTATGAGAGGATGTGTCATGGTGATGATGGTGTTTCTATGGGCTGAGAATAGCAGAAAGGGTCAACCCCTCCTTGTGTCTTGTAAAAACTACTTTGAGCTGCATCCAATGCAAAAAGGTGCTATACAAATAAAGATTATCAATATTATGATTGCGTGGGTGCTGAGAGGAACGTACCACTTTCAGTTAAAAGAGGGAAGCTTCAAAAATCCAGAGTTAAAGAGTTCATGCTTATAGAAATAATGGTTGACGGTGATAGACCAGTCATGCATACATATATATTTTTTTTGTATTTTATTTTTATGTATATATATATGTATTTGTATTTTTAGTATGTACATTAAAAATATGAGCACAAAGGTTTATGTGTCTATGTAATGACTTTACATATTTTAATGAGGATAGTTCATCTTCACCTTGGGAGTGTCCTGCAGTCTGTGCCGTGCCACCGTGAGAACAGGTCTGTATTTTGATGCCTAATGAGAAAAAAGTTATTTCCAGCATAAATTAATTAAATCTATGATCGCGAATCATGTTAGTAAGACGTTTCTGTAACATGAGAGTTTTGTGTTGCTGTAACATGGAAATTTTATTCAACTTTAGTAGTGTACACTGTAGTGTGTTATAACACTGTTAACGTGCTTAATGTGTCAACTTACTTGCAATATCATGTAGTATTGTAATACACACATTTCAACATTAAATATTACACTGTTTTTAAGTTCTTAAATACTTATATATTTATATCTTTTTAATGTGAGCTATTTCTGGGCTGTTATTTTGTCATATTTGTATTTTCTATTTTTCCTGAAAAAAATTATGTGGTTGTACTTCGGCAGCACTGCAAGCTACAAAGAACAATAGCCTATGATTTACAAAGTTTGAGTGTGTTTTATGTTACACTTTATCAGCAGCTGTGAGAGAGCCTTGCTCACTATGTTTTGTCATTTTGCTCAGTAAACTTAAATCAACGTGACTTCCTGTGTCATCACTACGGAGACTGCCACCATGGTGAGCTTTGTTGTTAAAAAACTGGCCTTAAGTAGCTGTTTTTGTGAAATGTTTGTCACGCTACAGTTATGTGTAATCATAGAATGGAGATTTGGTCTAAAATTTAATATCGACTACTTCTAAAAAGTGATATTTTTGACAATTTATGGCAAGAAATAACTCCTGTGATGGTTGACAATATGATGATCTGAGAAATTAGATCAATTCTTCAGCAGGCACGTATCTGGATTCTGTAAATGACGCGATCAAATGATACACACAATGTATTTTTCTTCTTTCCTGTGAAGAAATACTTGGCTCTGGCTTTGCTGCTGTTTGCTCTGCCTGCGGTGTCATATGCTCAATGCTACAGAAAGGACATCAGAGCAGGTAAAATGAAACAAAAGGCCAAAAATAAACAGTTTGTATAGATTGATTGATAGATTGATTTAATTGTTGTTATGTCTACATCCACAGGCGAGGACCGCTGTGAGGATGATGTTGATGGTACATGGCATGATTCTGGATCTACCTGGAGAAACAGTAAATGTATGGACTGTACTTGCACTTCATGTTGTGCTGCGTAAGTACACAGCTCAAAGCGTTTTCAGAGTTTTACAGAGAGAAACGGTCCTTTCACCCATCTGGATTCACAATCACATTTCCTGACATTAACTGTATGATTGCAGGCATGCCACCCCCACAGGGTTTGCTGATGACTGCGTGGCAGTGTTTGACCAGAAGGCCTGCAAATATACTGTGCACAAGAAAGACGACCCCTCCGTGCTCTGCTCCATTTCGGCCTGGGTTATGAAGTGATGGAGTCGATGATCTGTCACGTATCTTGTCTGTCAGCATGGCAGTCCTGAATAAAACTACAAGCAAATAAAAAAAATCAATCAAATCTATTTGTTTACACTTTCTTATGTGTGTTCATCGTTTACATCAGTCTTTTATACCTTTGTACCTAACTCACCAATTTACCACCCATCAACGTGACCAATCACTATCAGGGACTGAACCCTGATTGCGCAACTACTTTGATTTTGATCAGAATACAATTGAGGAAAGGCTTCTTGCTCCTACGTGTTTTTTCTTTCATGTTGAAGTGCAAATTTGTATCCATAACTATCAGAAAACTACTTTGTACTTTCAACTTTGAGATCAGACGCTATGCATACACATGAATATATACAGTATCTACACTGACCTATAGAATTTTCTCAAATATTGGTAGAATAATGTTGTTTAGCTTTATGAAACGTAACAAATCAAACAATTGATTGATAACACAGTCGTTAGATGCGTCATCTGCAACATCTTCTCCCTAACCAATTGGAAGTTACATACTGGAGTACGCTTCACAACACACACACACACATTATTTAATTCCAAAGGTCTCCTGGCACTCCTGTTAAATGACGGCCCCGTATTAAAAAATACCATCTGTTCATTTTGTCCTGCAACTAGAAGAGCATTAAATTGGACAGGGATGACAGCCAACATGGTGAGTTTGAAATAAATTGGGAATTCTATTTTTTGTCGTCACGGGTGATACGAAATTGTTTCCAAAATGAAGGAAAAAGAATGAATGAAGGCTTGAGTTCCAAATAGAGATATTTGGTGTAACAAACAAAAAATGTATATTAAATTTGATCTTCAAAGACATAAATTCCGCAGAAAATCCAAATGCACTTTCTGTCCTCTTCCCCTTTACAGTGAAGAATTTTGCTGGATTGCAAAAATAAAGCTGTGTAGTCCAATTTTAGCCCATAAACTCACAAGCAGCAATTCCTCTTGTGATTGACACCTTCTAACCTGCTGCTTTGCTCATCTCTATACTCAAATAAACAGTTTCACAGACAGTTTCAGATATGTTTTAATTGTGAACATCTGGATTCAGTGTGATGAAACCAAATGATAAACTCATGTTTGTCTTCTCCCCTTTGCCTCAGC
>OMOW01116506.1:0-11720 GCA_900312555.1 Lamprogrammus exutus | reverse complement strand
TGCGCCCCCACTGTCGGCGTATCTGCTACACGTTAAGAGAACGTACGGCAAAACGTAAGAATAGGAACGCAATAAGATGATTACAGGCGCGGCTGTATTTACAGATATCGATCGATAGTGGGGGGGAATTTAACAAAACATCTCGGTGTACCATGGTTCTTATTTCATCTCAGCTATCACATTAAGATTCGCCCTATCCTGGTTCAAAGACATTTGTGTCCTTTTCACCAGATTCCTCTGGAACAACCAGAGGCCCAGAGAAGCGTATAAAAAGCTCATCATATCCAGATTCAACAGTTGTTTCAGAGTCCCAGACTTGTTTAACTACTATCTGGCATACAATGCAAGGTACCCACTTTCATGGGTATTTAAAACTAACCATAGGGCTGGGAGCTGGGAATGGCTTGAGGAGACAATTTTTGCCAAACATAAGAATGTCTCCTTAGCATCGCTGTGGTACTATTCTTGACCTCCTGCTGCTCTGGACAATATTATTATCCAATCCTCGTGTTGCATCTAGAAAACATTACACAAAAGATTTAGTATCTATGGGCTGTCAATCCCGTCTTGCCCCATCTGGCACAACCCCATTCTTACAGCAGGGAGAGAGACACGCTGAGCAACTGGCAGTGGCAGCACCAGGGAATTAAAATGATTGGTCAAATATTCAAGGACAGCATTCAAACATTTGAACAAATCAAGCAAGTCTTTGGTCTGACTGGCTCATCATTTCTGGCATATGCCCAACGGGCAGCAATTATTACAGTAATAAGAAACTCAGAGAAGGTGCTGCCCCTGCGTTATGCTCAGAGCTAGATCACGGTTTTAGAAATGCTGCTCTCTCGAGAGGCACAGTGTCCTGTATGTACAGGCTACTTTGTTTTAAGGCACCTAATGCCTACTTCACCACCCAGCTCTCATTAGAACGAGACTTAACCATCCTCTCCAGCTCCAAATGGGAAAGGATATGGAAATCAGCCATGATGTCATTTAAAGGTGTTCGGTAAAGGATAATTCAATACTCGAGCAAAGCACCTGAACGGCGCTTCTAACCCCTAAACACAGCCTACCCTGACACTCCTTCCTGCCCCTCCCCTTACAAGCACAACCCTTTGGGCGTTTCTACCTTTTCTACTCCGGCCCTACCCATTACCCCTAACCACAGCCTCCCCTGACCCTCATAATGTCATTTACAACTGCTAGGTGTGGTTCCATTCATGTCACTCATGATGTCATCAACAACTGGGACATGCTCGGGTGGTTCCATTCAACCACTACTATAATTTGGTAATGTAAATGTAAGTACATACACGTCAGTCCATACATACATACACTCTCCAATTATTGTAGTATAGGAGTAGGATAGGATAAGATTCTGTGTAGAGCTTACATTACCCCTATCAAACTCTCTTAAGATGGTCGAGAGTCAGTCTGATATATGCTGGCATGGCTGTGGTAGCAGTGGCTCATTACTGCACCTACTATGGGAATGCACAGCTGTGAAAACATTACAGGCTGAGGTAATCTCAATACTGTCAGAGATTTTTCATGTTACCTTCCCTAAATGCCCTGTTGTGTGCTTAATTGGTCAGGTCCCTGAAAACATATATTCCTCCACTGTAAACCGCTTCCTAACGCTGGGTTGTCTCTCTGTAAAAAGACTGATACTCCTGAACCTGAAGGAACGTAAACCATCCTGTTTTGCAAAAGACAGATGGCTGATGAACTACCTTGATTTGATAAACATGGTTAGGGCAGCTTGTTTACTTCAAGACTTTGACCGAGGCCTGAGTGGCCACTGGGACATGGTCAGGAACTACTTGGTCTCAAGAAGCATCCCCTCGTTGCCATGTTGAACTGATACTCCACGTCACATGATTTGATGTACCAATAGAAACTACGTAATTGATGTTATGTTGTGCACGCACCATCCCTCCCTCCTTATGTGTCATATCGTTGTATTGTCTTGTATTGTTGTCATACCTTTATAAAGGAAAAGAAAAACTCTTGATAGCAAAAAACAAAAATCAAACAATCAGTGCTTATATAGGACTTAATTCAAAACTGGGAAACAACAATAAATTTACCCAGCATATGATAGCAAAAGGAAAATTACTTCTAGATGGCATCAGATCTGAATTAGATAATATGATAATGATAATTCTAACACTAATACTAATGTAAATAGTAATAATAGTTTTGCTTATGAGATTGAATATAACAACATCTAAGACAACATTTTAAAAAACAATATCTTGGCTTGATGTCACGTAGAAGTGCAAGCTGGCAATTGGCTACCACTGTGCAAATCATTTCCCTTTTCCACTCATAAGCCTTGGCAGTCTTATGTAAGGATTTGCCAAAAAACTAATTAACACTCATCCCGAAAGGAAAGTGTTTAGAACAACCGCCCTGCACTCTTGGGGTCTGCCTTGCTACTGCACTGCAGGAAAACCATTACCTTTGAGAACCAATGCAAAAATGGATTGAAATCCTCACAAACTTCCAATTAATGAGCACCATATAAGAAAAACTAATTGCTTGTAGTGCAGCTAAGCTCCAGAACTTCATTTCCAACCAGACTGTCTCTTAATTCCTCAGTGTCATGGAAAGATGATTAACAAGTAAGCAAGGGGCTACTGGTGTGCATCTACACAAGTCCCATTTGTGCAATTTTCAAAGTAAGGGACAGGGGAGTTCAACCCACTGAGGCCTGAAAGTGCCACCTGTCAATAACTCACTAACAATTCAGACATGAACTGTCAAACTGATTGGACAGAAAGAAAAAAGAAGACATGGCATATAGTAATTGGACTATTCACCAGTCCATGACAATACATGTGGACCAATGGGAATGGTTCTTGTTTGAGTTTGAATCTAAGCCGAAATTCCTGTGCACATTTTCTCTGGAACTGGAAATATCCTGGTGCTGAAATATGGGTACCAGTGGCATTACAGACGCTAACCATACTAAACACCTACACAAAGCCTGAACAGTCTCTGGTACAGACAGCTTTGTAAAATAGCTCCACACAACAAGAGAAGGCCAGCATTTCCAAATAATTACAGACCGATATGCTAGCCTGTCTGCTTGACAGGTATTTATTTCAGGGTCCTATGCGTATTATTAAAATAGTAGTATTTCACCACTTTATCAATAGAAATGTGGCCTGACACAACCAACAACAAGCCAAAAACACAAACAGCAAAAAGACAAAACCCTCCTTTTTGTCTAGATTTGATTGATTTGAGCAGCCACATAACATAAACCCATAGTACTGTCCTTTATTCAGGCGGCATGGGGAACTCTCCTGGGCCTTTTGAAACATCTTTACTTCATTAAAAGAAATTTTAAATTGAGCTGAATTCATCATCAATCAATGAAGCTCTAGTGCGAACTAATACTGAAAAAACATTTTTACACCTGGGACCAGAAATGAGACACAATTCTTCACACTGTCACACAAGATATATGCTACACCTCTCAAAATGGTAGTATATTGTATGAGTTTTTCTTCAGTGTATGAATGGAGCCCTAGCAATAGGAAAAGATAATAAGCCAAATGGTCTAATTTTGCTCATATTGGTAAGTTACATCTGGATGATTTAAAAAGAAGCTTTCCCTCTAAAAACTACAATAGCTACTCCTAATTCAGTCGATTAGTCTGTCCTTTGTAGATTTGGGGTCACCAACTGGAACAATGCGGTCCAGATCCAGACCACAATAGGCTTACCACAAAGCGCTTATTATACATATTAAATAATAATAAACAATAAATTAATGATAAATAAAACAAGCAAGATTTTTTTAACTGGCGCAGATGGGGCAGCAAAGCAGAACTGCATGAGTCCATTGGTTGCTGCATCTTGTCCAATCACATAAGATGCAAACAAGGACATTTCTGGCCTGCATTTCCAAAACGTTAAGACATTTTTAGGGTAAGGGTTGGGGTTAAGGGTCAGGTTATGTAGCCTTTACATTTATACGGTCATAGTAATAACGAATGTCGAATGCAGGTGCGAAAAGTCCTTCCAGATGCACCTCACACAGGCAGAATAGGTCAAAACAGAGAAATATTCATTGATGAAGAAAACAGGGCTTTTAAAGATGAATGGACTTACAAATTTCAAATCATTGATCCTGTAAGAACCACATTTACCGTTTACTGAAGGGGAGATACTGAAGTAGTGCATGAATGCAGCTGTTGAAACTTTTCTAGATGGCAAACAAAAAGATGAACTGTGAGAGTGAGAAATGAGAGAAGTTAAGGGGAAGTTTCATCCATAAACAATGGTTGAAAATATTCTTTGTACCATGAAAGACACATTTTTGGACTCAAGCGGACAATGTTTTTGTTTTCCTATCTTTTATTATTTAAATTATTTTAGTCATTTTAGAAATGTTGAAATGCAGGCTTTGTTATCTGGTATTCGCTTACTAAAAGCTCTTTCATTCATCACCTTCTGTTATACCTCAGCTTTACCAAAGTTGTACACTTTACAGGCCTTTTTCAAAATGGACATTGCTATGGATAAAGACGTAGTACCGAAGAGAGAGGAAACGAATATTTTTTCCAGTTTACCTATTTAAATGTAAAATCTTTCTTCATACCAAAGTTAATTTAAAGTTAGTGAAGTTAATTTAGTTGACGATGGCGCAACTGCTCTCCACATAATGTAAAAGCAACATGAAGTACCTTAAATCCTAACTAAGTTAGGTGTAATAATATGATAACAACAACAACAAGTGGAATTTTAGTTGAATACCCCTGTTCTAGATCCTTAACATAGATCCTTAAAAATCCCTACCAAAATGAGCTTAAAACCGCAACTTTCTGATTTTAAACATATTCAGTCCAGCCAGTCCCACAGCGCAATTCCATATCACTTCCACTATTTCAAAGCTGGTGACAAATACTAGGAACTTGAACCAACCTGGGGTCATCTTTTGGTAAATACATACAGCATTGCCCTTGGATATAAACATTCTTCTCTAGCTGACGGCTGGATGTTGATTTCCCCACAAGAGAAAATAATCTTATTTAAGTTGTGGCTAAGACTCCTTGGTAATTCGATGTTTCCTTCCAAAAAATAAAAGGGTAGAAACAATGCAGGGAAAGCATTACCTGTACAGCCTAGGACAACAGAAATGTTTTGTGCTCAGTGTTCATTAACATGTTCCTCCAACAATGCTAAACTTAAAAAAGATCCAGTTCCTCTATCGTTGTCACAAAGAGTGCAAACATTTGTGTGCAACCTCCCTTCATGAAAATAACTGGAAACTTTCTATTCTGGACAGTTCTTAAAACAGATCTATGGCTTGCTTGTGACACGTTCCATTTCCTCACGTTTAGATTCATTAAGTAACATTAACAATAGACAACACAGCTGCATCATTTGACAGTCCACTGACTCACAGGAGAGTTATCTGTTGAAAATCAAGCTTATACTATATGAGCACAAGTGCAGACTGTGTGCAGTGCTGTTGAGCTGGTTTAGAGGTGGCATAGTCTTTTAAAACATCATGATCATCATGATGAAATAACCTTAACCTGTAGTTCTTTATCTTTGTGCTACAGTACCAAAGCACTGCATATTTATCATCTCTCCTGCTCTACCCACACTTGATTAGCTAAATAAGGTGTGTTCACTTCATCAGCATTGGACATCGATTCCAAAATCAGGGTCCAACGCTCTCAAAAAGTCAACTAGCACTTGGAACCCATGAAGTCCCCTTGCAAAACAAGTAATAGTTTACTTTCTGTGTTAGTTTCATCACAAAGAGAAACAGTCTTCTCAAATGGGCAACGATATCGAGTCATCATCTATTTGACACGACCATTTTAGCAAAACATTGTCAACGTTTGTCTGGCATGTACCCGAATCGCCGAGGAACGCAGAAATAAAAGTTGCATGTTACACATTACGCCAGTGTTTTGTTTTTATCCCTAAGCTACCACTATGGTACGGCTGGTTGTGATAATGCTGTCTCCAAACCAGTGCGACAAGAAGCTGTGTTAACAGCGAGTCATTATTTTTTCCACTTGTTTATACTGTGACTTGCATTGCAAGTCCAGCTGTCAGATAATAGATCTGGCAGGACAGCTAATGCTAATGCTAACTAGCAAACATATAACATTGGGTTAGATGTGCCGTTAGCTCGAAACACTGCAGTTATATACGCAACAGACTTCCGTGTTTGAATGCGTTATTAGCTTAAGAAGTAACACGGTTACTCACATTGGTGGTGACACAAACGCCCGTCAGTCCAAAAAGAAGAAAGTGTTCGGTGTTTAAGGATGCGTCTGTCCCTTCTCTCTGCGGAGATGAAGCACAGGCAGCATTTCCGCGTTCCCCAACAACGGCGCTGACAGAGGGGGCGGGGCGGTACTGTACTAATCAATCCATCTTCAGTTTAATTTCAGGTAATAAAATTAAAGGTGAACAGGCTCAAAAGCACAAACAATAGACAAATGATAATGGCGCAGAGGCAGGTAGTTTCACATATTGTATAGGATAATTATCATTAGGTACCATTCTTTATGGAGGTTACTGTATCCTTGCTGCCTGACTGGATGCATAATGTCAACAGACAGAGCTGCTGAGTTGACAGAGGTTGTGTCAAAGATGACTGGAGGTTCCAAGGGCTTGTCACATCTGATGTAAGTGCAGGTCAAATTTCTGCTCAATGGGGCAGTCCATCAATGCTATGAACATCATAGTTTATAATGCTACACAGGTGTGGTTGTAAAGTGAAATACAGATACCTGCAATGAGTAGGTATGAACACAATATAAGGAATAATAGATTTGTGTTACTCCACTAATATCCATAAACCTGTTTGGAAAATGTTTACGATTACCTATTTATCAAAGTCACACATAACCCAGGGAATATTTAGAACTTTCACACTGCATATTTCTGCAGTAAAGTCAAGAAGAGGCATGTTGGAAACAGCTATACACTTAAGTCTCTTGTAATATCAGACATTTTTGGACAATTTTATTCCCCTGAAGTTAGGCAATAAAAACAATCGGACATTTTTCTGCTGTATTGACTCATCATATTTTTGTGACACTTTGTTGACTGCAATGGAAGATGCAATGGGCTTTAGTGGTTTTCCACTGATCATAAACTTTAAATTAGTGAACGTTGAGCCAGATGTTTTTGCTTTGAGGATTCATGATGTATGTATCATTTAATGCATTTATAGATGGAACAGTAACAGGTGAGACCAGAATCTGTGAGTAATCAATACAGCTATTACAATAACAAATGGACCAATGGTCACTGAGGTCCAAGAGCATCAACAGTCCTCTATTGTGGACTATGTGTGTTATCTGTGGGCTAATGGTCAAAACATAGATTGTACTGATGTTGCATAGCTGCAAGTGTTTAACATTCCAGTGAAGCCATGATTATTATCCAGGCAGTCTAGTACCGGAATATTGAGTATACATACAGCAATTAAGATTATTATCTAGTATTACCCACCCTATTACAAATTATTATCTATACTAATTTTTGTCTTTTGTCTTTGAGATCAATCGGTTTTCATTACTCTAATAGCTCTGTGATCAAGCAATTAACTGTTCCTGGAGCCTTCCAGTGGGGCTGCAGGCACAGTTTATGTTAATTTGAATAATAATGATATGACCAATTTATCACAAGAACCCCACAATAAGGCATTGTTTACAACAGACAGTTCGCATCAAATTTGAATAGCTTCACAACAATAAGACCTTCTCCATGCCTAGATGTACACAGTTGCAGTGCTTATGTTCTAATTCAAAGCATCCATCTAAATCACAACCACCATTTCTTTTGCACTGTTCTCATAAACATGCATAACACAATGCAAATCAACACGAAAATTATCCACAAAGAAAAAAAACATATGAAAGACATTTAATAAAAATACGCTGCACACAACACACAATCCATGAATTTATAACATAATCTCTCCAGCCAATTGCGGGCATACATAAAATATATACAAAATATGACAGATACAGAGTTTATATAAATAAACAAACAGAGATATAGTTTGAAGTGAACAAGTTGGAAGAACAGCACTGCTGCCAAAGAGCTCATGACTCATGACCTATGACCAAGGGGATGAGCTAAACATAATGTAAGTCTAGAAAGGTGTCTGGCCCCTCCTCCCCTTTCTACCTCTCCTGTTCACCTTTCTTTCTACAAGTAATTTAGTTTGAGGTTATGGCTAAGATGAAGAGTTTACTCTGTAGTCAATGTAGCTATATGCTACAACAACATATAGAATAACATTACACATTGATTGTGCTCTTGGCCTGCAACTGCTACAGTAGATAACAAAGCTGCTCACCTCTGTGACTTGTGTTTGTTCAAGAGGGTGTCTCATTATTGAGTGCTAGATTGAGAACCCCCATAAATCCATAAACAACATTTAGTGCATTTTTGTACACTCAAGACAAGTCATGGCTGAGGTCTTTTGTAGAATGAAAACAATGGTGAAACTTGATCAATGAGCTGTGCCTTTGTTAAACAGTGAAAGATGGCTCAGGTGAAAACCTGCTCTGGACTAAAGGGTGAGGATGAGTGGTTGCAGACAAAAAGCAGTCTCCAGTTTCTGCAGTGATGTTGCAGTGTTATGTGAGCATCCTTGTGTGTGAGAGTAAGCGAACACGAAAGACGATCTGCGCTGCCTAATTAGGTGTGTGTTTACATTGTATAATACCAGATTGGTGGCGTGATAAAATAGGGGTTACACACCCACAGCGTATGCTTGCTTTGGGTGTAACCTTTTCAGCAGTACTGTGGGAGGGGATCATTCATACTGCTTCAAGATATTTTCAGTGGTGTGCGTGCGTGCACACACACACACACACACACACACACACTTTGTACTCTGAATTCGTCCAACACTGACCTTGAGAGTGTTAAGAAGCAGTTCTGTCTCTCTTTCTTCCTCTTCTGTTCTGTCTGTTTTTCAATGTAGGGGTCAATTGTGGAAAGAGATCCAGAGAGAAAGAGGTTTGAATTTACAAGCCACAATTAAAATTAAACTCAATGTCTTTAAATTAAATTTGATCCCACAAGGTTACTTCATGGTTTTGACCTCATCTTTTTTCTGCACCGTTATTAGTTATATTTCCATTCAGAACTCACTGAAAATCCTTCAGTGATGTTCTTGTATTGAGTTTTTTATGTTTCTTTTTTTCTTGAATGTGTCTCTCATATCACTCTTAATTTCACAGCCTTGCATTCTAAATAAATGCATGACATACAAATTCCCTTTTAATCTGTTCAATTCAATACATTCACAGCAAATTCAAATACAGCATCTGCTGGCACTAATCTCTTTCCTTGGAGTTTGTATCAGAAATAATTGTATAATTCTTGATTCAATGTTTTTATGTACATGAATTCAAGATTATGAGCAGACATTTATTAGATAAAATAAACTGAATATGTATATATGCATATATGAATAAACACCATATACAGTAGGGCAGATTAATTTTCAGCAAACTCACATACAGTGTTGGAATGTTTTTTTTTTTACAGCCCTCCTCCAACCACTCCTTATGCTGTAAACATAACACGCACTGTACACAAACCGCACAGCATCTCACAGAACTAAAATGGCTTGATGAAATCCAATACCTGTAGTTATTTTTCACTTCACTGCAGTTGCTGACACAACTTGTACAATTGCATATTGCCATCATTGCACAGATACAGCAGTCATGTTAAATACTGACTGATACTGATATGTCACAGTACAGGTAGTATTTGGCACCACGCCAAGATTCACTCCGTAAATCAATGGAGCATCTGGCTCAAGCAGGTCATTGTCTATGGCTGAGAATTTGCATTTAAATTGCATCGCCCACGCCTGAAGAATTGTGACCTCAGATGCTTTTCATCATATTTCACAAACATACATACTAACAATCAACAACAAATCAAACAAAAACTATGTTTGTTTGTTTTTTTCATCTGATTTCTTATTAGCCAAAGCTTACAGTGAAATGTGGAGACTATTTGCTCTTTTACATTATTAATTAGTGAGTTCGTGTGAGTATGTTATCTTGTTTCTATCTTGACCAGTACAGGTGTGGCAGAGAGTATTATGTGACAACCCTGGTTAAAGATTAAGGAAGTTGCAGGTTACATTCCACCGAGGGGAGTCTCCTTGACAATTATTGACCAAATGACCCATAACCACTCACATTACCTGCATTTGTAGCAGTTGAGTGATTCTGTTCTGCTATTCTGGGACATACGATCTGAAATGCATTAAAATGCAAAATGCTTGTATCAGAGAGTTGCCCAAAGAGTCACTGTAGATCAGTTGAATTATATTTGATTCACTTGGGACATACTGGCAAGAGTGACTGAAGGACAAGCTACTATTAGAGACAGTTATAAGGGAATAGATGGTGTGTCCAGTAATTGCGCCAAGCGCTTGCGTAACACAAAGACGTTCAGACAGGATATACAGTATATACTGCATTTGGTTCAAGACTATTGGAAATCTTTGGAATGGAAGTTAGCTTTAACGTAAGTGCCAGTTGTACTACAGTATGTAGGTATATACTGTACTCTTAAAAGCCAGGTGAGGAAATAATATCCAGGACAACTTGTTCAAACTTCAAAACACATTGAAAAACAAATGCTCAATTGCCTACACAGCACACCAGTGAATTTAAATCTTGAATGAATGAATTACTCTCACTGGCCACCTTATTAGATATACCTGTACAAACTAGTATAACACCCTCCATAAATCCTACCTTTGTGAAGCTGATAATGTTTTTGTTGACATTGTGTCAGAGAGATGTTGAATCAAATCTGTGGTAATTGTTTTGCTGTTATATAAGACTGCATTGAATTGAAACATGTTTCTAATATCTTGTCCAACCCATTCACATACATGATGGGGACAGATATTGGAGACACCTTTCAATACAATGCAGTCTTGTTTGTATAAGAGCAAAACTGCACGTGTTTTGATAATATATACAAGGTATCAGGATCCATGCCTTGATCATTTGCATTCTGCAATGAAATCATCTGCGTTGACGTGTCACTATAATACTTCAAAGGAGAATTCTGTTGCAAGTAGGCAATAGTTTTTCAAACTGAATTTATTGTTGTGATCGCTACTACTGTTGGGACTGCCTGGCACATAAGCCCTAGAAGTATAGCTGTTTTAATCTTTGAATCATGCGGTAGAGACACACATTTGACCACAGCTATGCACACTTTCTCTGACTGACCCGCTATGTGAGGAATTTATATTCTTGATTTTGTATCAACCAGTTGAGAAGCTGAGAAGGAAACTGGATAATGTTATTGTGTTATGTTGTGTTATTTATGTTTTGCTTGTATTTTTTGTATGTTTGCTGTAATGCAAATCTTCCCACCTGCGGTTCCTATTGCACACCTGGCTGTTCGAGGAGAGGGAATCTCTCTTTGAATTGCCTCTCCCGAGGTTTCTTCCTTTTCCTTACATATTAAGGTTTTTAGGAGTTTGTCCTTGTCTTCCTAGAGAGCTCTGGGCTGGGTCGGGAACCGTCTGTTGTGGGCCTGTAAAGCCCTTTGAGACATTGTATGTGATATTGGGCTATACAAATAAATTAGATTAGATTTGATTTCATAAGATGAAAGTGGTTTGATTGGTCGTGTCTGTACATTCATTCTGTTTGGGATACTTGTGGATTGAAATCTAA
>OMOW01116502.1:0-10522 GCA_900312555.1 Lamprogrammus exutus | reverse complement strand
TTTGATTACTTTTCCATCGCAATGATTGTGTGCCTCATTTGATTTCGCTGAGGTAGGCTTTCCGCGTGTTTTATGTCAATTTACTATCGGCATTTACACACATGTCTTTTCTTTGCTTCATTTTACGAGCACCCCTATGAATTACAGACTAGTGTGAAGGGCAGATTTGTTTCTGTTTTTAGCTCGTTTAGTCGCAATAATGCACAAACTGGTAAATCACTGCAATTGCTTGGATGTTGTGGTCAGCTAGAACTTCCACCCCCAAGTCTGGCGCCTCTCAGCCTGATGGCTTCAGGATGAAGCAGGGGTAACTCTCTCAGCTCTCCCAGATGTGAGATCCACAAAAGCCTCTCTGTTCTGCCAGGCCGGATCAGTGTTTTCTTGGAAGCAAAGCTGTACTTTGAAGTCTCAAAGATAAGCCAGGGCCTCATTGGGTAAGGGGACATGAAATGTTAAAAATGTTCATGAATATTTCAACATATGTGGTTTTGCAGACTTCATTTGCATGTGCTAGACTTTTTGGGGGCATTGATTAGTGTCTAGCTTCAAGTGAAGACCATAAAGTGATCATTTTCTTGTTTAAAATAGAGAATCTAAATTTAGCACCAATTTTCCATGGTTATTCATGAATTTTGCGTGCAACCACATAAATAATTTTTCATCATTTGCGGTAGACCAGACATTTCTGTGGGAAATGATGCAGATAGTCAACTTTTTAGTGACCTTAAGTGCTGCGTAGGCTACTCCAGGCCAGTAGATGGCAGCATGTAAACACTTTTTTGCTAGTCTGCACATATCAATGTCATAAGAAAATAAGATTTTTCGGGGGCAAGGAGTGAACAAATGTATAAATTCGATGAGCGAAAACAAGGAAAAGGGAAAGATGGATACGCGAAAAAGGAAACCGCCTCGTTCAGAAGAAGGCATCATGGTACATAAGGCAGTGGCAACAAGAATAAAAGCAAATTACCTTTTGAACTGCCAAGTTAATTTATTTGTTTGTATTAAGACTCGATCGCCTCAAAATTTGCTAGCTACGTGAAAGAACGTCCACATTGACTTGTTTGGGTATGTCAACGAGTGACATTGCCTTACCGCGACAGATCGGACGGAATTGTGGGAGTTGTTGTTTGCCAACCTGCTGGTACAAACCCCTATACCTGTTGGGTGTCAGTCGTGCTATGGAAAAACCCCACAAAACTAAAGATTGTCACTTTGTGGTTAAATGACGCTCTTCAAGATGTGAAGCGTGGCATAGTTTATGTGGTTCCTTACATTTTGAGAAATCAGCC
This sequence comes from Lamprogrammus exutus, assembly GCA_900312555.1. Classification (NCBI taxonomy): domain Eukaryota; kingdom Metazoa; phylum Chordata; class Actinopteri; order Ophidiiformes; family Ophidiidae; genus Lamprogrammus; species Lamprogrammus exutus. Next base: position 9,230 of record OMOW01116502.1, on the reverse strand, counting down.
ATATTGAAATTGGAATGTTAAAGGTGTTTGTTAGGAATGTTTATTAGGTTGTTTGGGGGAGGGGGCAGGGTTTGTCCTGGAGCCACACGTGACACAATGGTTAGCAGCTCTGATAGGCCTTAACCTACATTGCAAATAGAGCACGTTTATTGATGGCCTGAACGCGTCACTCCGGCTTTATGATGGTAGATCAGTAAACACCAACAATGGATTCATTTTCACAGTAACGACAAATGCACTTATTCAGGTAGCTGAAAAGCGTCTAAAACTCATACATTCTGCTGTCAGTAAGTGTAAACGGTAAATATTGCAGTGTTTCGTAAATGGTAAAAGTGTAAATTTTCTGCATCTCACATGTAGGCCGAAGAATATATACTGTGGAAAATGAATATTGGTATTGTTAAATTTCGGTGACAATACTTTTGCAAACCACAGTAATGTATACAGACGTGTGCATGAACTGTGCCTCATTCTTGGTGTTTGACGTAATCGCTCTTGAATACCTCTGTGAGAAAAGCTCCGATGTCCAAGAGAAACATTGGTTAAGATCTCACCCGAGGCATAAACACAAAGCAGACGAAATGTCTTTCAGAGAAGAGCAAGTTACCGAGGATATTTACGATGGAAAGGCAGAACGTATACGAGCAACACACTTAATATGCAACGTTGCATACGAGATGAGTGCCCTGTCCTTAAAGGAACAAGATAAGCAGAACGATCTGCGAGTGCTGAGCCACAATCGTCTCGGACAGGAAATCAATAAGCTCTTAAGAATCTGATGGAATAACAACTGAGCCGACCGCGGCAGTGATTTTTCTATCGTGAGTCTGAAATCGCCGGCTGAACCGTTCTCCAGACCGTCTAAAGTGCCTGCGCTGGTTGCGACACAGTGCAGACTTGATGCATGACTGCTGTAAGTGTGGTGTTCCAACCTTTTTATTTATCAAGGGATGGTTCATCCTGTAAGTGTAAAGCCTCCATTCACGTTCATACAATTCACCCATTCACACCGGTACAAAAAGGTCTTTCAGTCCATTCATCACCAACCTTCAGTAAGTGTCATCTTTTCATCAGGCCTACACTCAGTGGCCATTTTATTAGGTACACCTGTACAAAACAATATAAGACCCCTTTGTTGATGTGTCGGGAGAGGCACCATTCAGTACCGCATTGTACTGAATGGTGTTTCTAATGCTTTGTCCAACCCAATCATATCGCTCAGGTACAATTTATAGCAAGGGTTGGTCTATCTCAAAGAAACACTGGTCGAATGTTCTCTCAGTTCCGACTCCCTCATTCCCCAAAGGCCGTCTGACAGCCGACTTATTCATCGGGTGTCACCGGGTTTTGCGCGAACCAGCAGGGAAAACCTGAAAAGACAAAAGCACATAGTAGTGACTCATGCTGCATGTAACTGTGGCGGTTAGAAGGAGAGATTGGTCATCGAAGTTGTAACCAGACGCCATGAGTCATCATGAGAGACCAGTGTCAGAAACTGGATGGAAATTAATATGGTATTGGGGAAAATGGTTGTCCCCGGCAACTTGAATTCGTCAGTCTCTTGTTATTGCACGATCCTGTGCTAAGTTAAGTATTGCTGCATGGAATCGCTTACATTTTATCGGTTGCTAGAAAGGGATTCATCTCAACTTTCGGTTCTTTGTTAGCATTTGCAGTGATCTCCTCTCTCCTCGCTGCCGATTCGTTTGCTTTTCACTGTTCGGTACAACACCATTATGATTCTAAGAGAAACAGAAAATCTGTCTGTAGCTTTTTGTGTATTATAGTATATATGTTCTTCTGGTGGACAGCAGTGCTACCACGCCACTGTTAAAATCTTATTTAGGGGGAAGAACAGTTTGTCTCTGAATCGCTTTCCTGCCTATCAGTTGCACCATCTCTGCTTAACTTTTACTAATCAATTCAGCGTTTGATTACAGGAAAACACGCAGGTGCTCACAAGTGCACCTTGATGTAAAATAAATGTTGAGACGTGAAGCATGAGTCCTTCTGCTGCCTTCAGGTGACGGTTAGAAAGCTGCAATCGCCTGAGTTACAGTCGTCTCTGTAGTTTGGTTCGTGTTCTACGTACAAGCGTGGCATCAAGTTTTATAGCGGTGGATAATTACTTGGCAGGAGTTGGTAAGACGGTGATCACAGATGGTGTTAAACCACAGGAGTTCCTAAATGGCTGTGAAGTGTTTAATTATGTTTAATTAAGTCTTTACTCTGTTGTTGCTGTCAGACTGAGATTATGACACCTGTAAATGAACGTGTAAGTCGTTCGGATGAGTTCTTAGGTGCTCATGGGAAAATCACTGTCATGTTCACTTTAAAGCTTAAAGTGTTTTCATTTGGAGCACAGCGATCATATTTCCGATATCAATCATTAACAAAAATCTCAATAAACATTACAGAAAAGTTTGCGGTTTGAAACGCAGACAGAATTGTGGGAATAGAGGTTAAATAAATGGATTTGTTGCTCCTAACTTCCACCAAATGTTCATCAGAAGAAGTGTAAAGCCTGCGAGTCTTGAGTAGAACATGATGTTGTGGATATCTGCACGTGCCTGCATGATTTTACGGGAGGCTTTCTTCTCAGCAGTGAGGTTTGGCAGGGTCGGAGTCTGGTAACGAAGTGGCGGCACCTTGTGGCTCATAGTTGCACCAACACAGGAAGTGAATATCAACACATTGCTTAATGCAGCTCAGATTTTTGTTTCACATTATTTTATTTATTTTATTCATCACAATCTGTTTTTGGCTCTGTTATTTTTCACTTACTGATATGCTCGAGTTTTATTTGTATTCCTTTAATTGAATGTATTTTAATTAGTTTAGGCTCAGTCTCATTGCCCTTATAGTTATTTTTCACTTATTGCTATGGTAAATCTTGATTTTTGTGTTGCTTACTCTACCTCTACTTATATTTGTATTATTTTCCTTATCGTAGTGCTCAACAATGGAGCAATTGTGACTGAAACTATTTCACCCTCTAGTTCCGACTAGAACTTAGCATCATGACACTTACTTACTGTTCTCTCCTGACCAGATCCTTGCTTGTGTTGCATTTAAATCTCATATGTACGTCACTTTGAATGAAAGTGTCTGCCAAATAAATGTAAATGAATCTATAATTTTTTACACAGCCATTTCATTGTTACAAGCATATGAGTATTGTCACGTTAATATTTATCAATCGTAGTTTGAGGTTATGTGAAATGCCGTCACATGTGCATACTGACTTGTGTACTTTGACAAATGTATTTTTCAAATGAAGACTAACAATAGAAATGTCTTTGTCTTTTCTGTGCAGCTTTGAGAGGTTTGTCCTGATTCCAGAGGCAAAATGAGCTGGAGCTTCCTTACACGTCTGTTGGACGAGATCTCCAACCACTCCACGTTTGTGGGCAAAATTTGGCTCACACTCCTCATTGTGTTCCGCATCGTGCTGACAGCTGTGGGCGGCGAGTCGATCTACTATGATGAACAGAGTAAATTTGTGTGTAACACACAGCAACCTGGTTGTGAGAATGTGTGCTATGACGCATTTGCGCCGCTGTCGCATATTCGCTTCTGGGTCTTTCAGGTGATTATGATCACCACCCCGACCGTTATGTACCTGGGCTTTGCTATGCATAAGATCGCTCGCATGGAGGACGAAGACTATCGGCCTCGCGGGAGGAAGAGGATGCCCATTGTCAGCCGTGGTGCCAACCGCGACTATGAGGAAGCAGAGGATAACGGAGAGGAGGACCCCATGATCCTCGAGGAGATTGAGCCAGAAAAGGAAAAGGAAGTAGCGGAGAAGCCCAGCAAAAAGCACGATGGCCGCCGTCGTATCAAACGGGACGGCCTGATGAAGGTCTATGTGTTTCAGCTGCTTTCGCGTGCCACCTTTGAGGTTTCCTTCCTGTTTGGACAGTACATCCTGTATGGGCTTGAAGTGGCACCGTCTTACATATGCACGCGCTCACCTTGTCCTCACACGGTGGATTGTTTTGTGTCCCGCCCCACAGAGAAGACAATCTTCCTCCTCATCATGTATGCCGTCAGCGCCCTTTGCCTGCTGTTTACTGTGTTGGAGATCCTCCACCTCGGCATCAGTGGCATTCGTGACTGCTTTTGTACGCCACGGTCTCGCCCTCCCACCCCCCGTCACCCAGCCCTTGCCAGCCAGAGGTCCTCTATCTGCCGCCAGCCATCTGCACCTCCGGGCTACCACACCGCTCTGAAGAAGGACCCGTCAGGAAAGATGGGCTTCCGGGATAACCTGGGAGATTCTGGCCGCGAGTCGTTTGGGGACGAAGCTTCATCGCGGGAGCTGGAGAGGCTGCGTAGGCACCTGAAACTGGCCCAGCAGCACCTGGATATGGCCTACCAGAACGAGGAGAACAGTCCGACACGCAGCAACAGCCCAGAGTCCAACGGCACCGCGGTGGAGCAGAACAGACTGAACTTTGCCCAGGAGAAGCAGAGCAGCACGTGTGAAAAAGGTGAGTTTTGCGTTTTCATACTGTAACATTCTCGTTTCCACTGTAATTCGAAGACCTTCACGTCATCGTCATTTTCCCGGGAATGTCAGCTCCTGTGTGGGGATGCGCGATAACGAAAAATCTGTCGAATGATTTCTACAACAACAACATTTAAATTTTTCTTTCACTTTATCGTTAAAAATGTGCCACCAACTTTGACATTTCTTCATCTTCTTGTCCCTAGGTCTTCGTTCATAGGCTCTCATCAGCACAGTTGACGCCGCAGATCTGAGTTCACATCAGGGACAGCGAGCAGACATGAAGGGAATCTCGCATCGGAGAAAATGTGTGAGTTTGTGTGCGTTTTGAGAACTTTGCTTGAGGAGGATCTCCTCAGCCCGAGCCTGTCAGTGTTACGGCCTGCCTGCCTTGGTCCAGCAGAACGGAATCTCAGCCCATCCAGCCCTACTTGAGCGACTAAGAAGAGCCAAAGTGCGTCCACACTGCCGTCGCGCAACACGAACGGTTACCTGCGCTTCTTCCTCAGGGCAGCTATTTTGTTCTTGATTTCTTTTTTTTATTTTGAGACTTAGAATTATTAGTTACGAGAGTTTGTCCTCTGTCGTAAGTTCAGTGGGTTCATCTCAACTTTGCCTTTGACCTAAACGGGAACTCCTTTCTGACATTTTGTTGAGGTAAAGCCAAGCCAGTCGTAATGCAAAAAGTAAACCTGTTTAACTGTAAGGGTTCGGTCTTGTGTTTTGTGTGAGTGTGAATGGGCAAGGTACCACTCATAAAAGAATAAGAAAGGTACTGAAGTTACTGTCGTACTTACGCCGACATTGGGATGTCATTTCCATGCAAAAGTTCTCTTTAGGTGTGTCCTGAATTTCATAAGCAGTTTGGACATTGTTCCAACTCCTAATGACTGATGGAAGCTGGACAGTTGAGACATATCCTTTTTCCATTTTTTGGTTTTCATTGTTTTCATAATGTTGGCATTGCACCAGTCAACATTCCCAGTCTGGTGCCTCCACGGTAACTGGAACACGCTTGTGGTGCCTTTGTCCAAAGTAATAAACAAACCTGGGTAATGCTTGAAATCCGTGTAACTCTTGACATGGTCTCGTATTGTTTCGACATGTATTTGATACTGCTCTTTATTTTTGTATGTTAGATTTGAGTTTTGTGTTATTGAGACGTTTGTCACTGTGGCCAATGTTTTTGCTTTAAAAGAAAGTTCACTGCTGTCTTAGCTCTGAAGCCCCAGTCTGCCTGTGGACCTTTGCTTTGTGAAAATGGATCAGCAGGGCAAATGCAACAGTTAAGCCCGCTGCTCTTTTAATCATTTTTGATAATTGAGCAGAATTGAATCGTACCGTTAGCTTTTTGTCACTACACATTGATCGTATTTGTTTTCATTAAAAACACAAGGGAGAACGGCATGTTCATGTCTGAACGTGCTGATTTTTGGATTAGTGTTGCCATGTTTCACAGTTTGGTGGCTGTAAACAAGTTATCATTTTAATGTGAATCAAATGCCTTGAATGCACTCTGATGCCATCTTTTGTATACTAAATCATACCTGCAGTGCCACGAGTGCCAACCAGAGTAAGGTCATCTCAAGTTATTTTTGAACAATGCTTTTTGTACTTTTTATACCTTTTTTTGTACTGATAGTTGTTTGTGGTTAGTTTGAAAAAATAAAATGTTTTCCACAAATCTGTGTTTTACACATTGATTCTTTCTGATGGTTGTGTTCTGTGATGATGAGGTTGTCGGGGCAGCATTCGCTTGCATTTTGTTAGCTTGATTATGGAAGAAAAGTTGACACGGGAGAACCAAAATGAGTAATCTCACGCCACCTAGTGGCCAGGTTTATGCAATGTCGAAATACTTAAGCAGTTCTCATTCATTAATTCATCCATTCAAACTAAAAAAATAAGACATTTGAGCAACTCCCAGGTCTGAGATTGCACCTTAAAGTTGATCATAAATCAACATAAAAAACAAAACTGCGTTGCCTGTGCTATATTTTAACTTAATCATATCACTCCTCTAAGGATAAAAAAATGCAGGTGAAATGGATGGAAAAACTAAACGGCTGCAGATACATTTTCGTTTTATATTTTAACATTTCATACATTTTCACATACATATGTCATCAACAGCTCATTTGAGCAGTAATATATTGTAAAGGAATGTAGTATCAGCCTCAAATGAGCATAATTTGCCATCTGTAGTTAAATAACAAAGGAAAATTGGTTTAGTTTTGATCTGCATCTGATGTTTCAAATCCCTCCTAAAATATGCTTGTTTTACTGGTATATGTGTGAAAGTTCCAGTTTCTTGTAAGGGAAACATCTTCCTAGACTACAGTTTAGTGTAGGGTAATCTGTTATCAGTATTGGATTAATCCACATTTTCACTGAGACTCTGTGTTGGACTTGGACTTTTGTCGATTTGCAATTAGAATTGTTTGTTCATGTTTACATATTCTACGCTGTATTTGCTCTTTGAATGCTTTTTTGCCTTAAGGAAACAACATAATGAACAAATAGCCCCAAACAATGCTACAATAAGCAGAGCGAATGTGGTGTAAAGTCCGGTTTCCGCATCGCTGGGGGAAAGCTCCATACCCAGGAACCTCACCGTGTTAGAGGGAGGAGACGTGGGCATTGCAGTGGTTCCTGCAGAGAAGGAACCAAAGTGATTATGTGCATTTAAACAGTCTGTTTGACCAAAAACTGTGGATTTTTTTCATATCTGTTGTGTGAAAACCTAAATAGTCTGCAAAGTCTGAACCTAAAACAACATTGGAGCATATACCTCCATCAAGGCTGAGTAGTCCTCCAATAATGAGTCTGTCTCCCAATTATGAAATTTAACAGGTTATTGACTAGACCATAATCTGATCTGTCAAACCATCAAACTTTCAGTTCTACCATGTCTGCCTCCAAAGTTATTGACACAATTAAACTGTTGTCATAGTGCCACCATCAGGTTGATTGATGTTTGATTTTTTTGCATAAGTTGTGAGTGCACACATCCACCAAGTTTGGTTCCTGTAGACTAATTCATTCATGAGATACAGCACTTTTTGAAGAATGAGCCACGCCTACACAACGTGGCTAGCCAATTACAACAAAATGGTAAGGAATATCAAAAAACAAAGGAACAACTTTTGTCTGGCTTTGTCCAGACATTCTACAAGTTGTAGGAGGAGATACAAAAAATCAGTTTAAGAAAAAAATCATGTCAGAAAAGTTGGGTGCAAATGGACGTGGTCTTTATGTATGGATGCAGATTCACAAGGAATCCATTAAAAAATATATATTTTGATTGTATGACTTAAAGTTCAAACATTAAAGGTCAAAACGTAAAAGTGGTGATTACAGCGACACCATCAGGTCGACTGGTACCAAAATGTGGTGGCGCCTTCCCTGGATCATGTCCAACCTGCCCAGGGTTGGGTCACTGTTTCCTGTATGTTACTTAATCAACAGAACAGCAGCTCTAAACTACATCATTTAGGACATATGGAACAGCTAGTTTTATATTCCTTCCAAGAAGTTGCAGATCTAAGCAATATGGTTTTGAAGCAATAAAAAAATAAAGATTAAATAATTCCTACATGTATTATTTCCTTGCGTTTGTCAACCAGGACAGGTATGGGATAAATTGAGCAAATTTGTATTTGTTTACCTTCAGGATCTGGGTTCAAACACTCATGGGGTCCTGAGGAAGGATCAGAGAATCCATTGCAGCTGATGATGGTGGAGTAGAAGGCAACAGAGCTCTTGGCCACACGGGGGAGTTTAGGATCTGAGCGATTGACGTAGAAAAGACCAAATCTGTCTGAAAACCCAGTGGCCCACTCCAGGTTATCCATCAGTGACCAAGCCGTGTAACCACGAATGTCCACATCATCTAGTAAGTAAGCTGCAATAAAGAATAACACAATAAATAAACTAATATGCCTCCAAATCTTATCTCTATATGCCCAGTGTATACATAAGGTAGGTGAGTAGGTATCGGTGAATGTGAAATTGTGATCCTTTAATGGAGAAACAGGGAAATGGGTGGCTTGATGAGCTCCATTTCTGCATTTGTGTCATACATTAAGTAAATATGTCACTCTTTATTTCCTGATCCTAAATGAATTCCACAAAAGTTGTGGTTTGATACCTTTCAATGCCTGGTTGATGTATTTCTCATAGTAGTGGCTCCTGTGAACGTCATTCAGGTCTATAGGGCCCCGCTCTGACATGCCGTTTTCTGTGATGATAATAGGGGGATTCCCATATTCTTGCTTAATGAAGTTTAGAATCCTCCGGAACCCAAATGGTGAAACTTTGAGCCAGGAGGAACCTGAATCCAGCCAGGCACGATCCGCAATGGTCCCCGCCCCCCTGAAACATCACATCGTTTAAATGACTTTATTTCAGATAGATTATGTCTCACATAGTGCACCGCAAAGCAGGCCCATCTTTGTCAACTGATCATCGTAAAGAGTGCTTGTGCTGTGGGATGAGCAATGCACTATGAAATTAAAAAACATCACGTTTTTCGTTGTTTTGGAGCATGCAGGACTGTTGCTTCTGTTGCTTGCTTACCTGTCGGCATCATAGTGCTGAAGGTTTCCATATTTCACAGGGAAGGCCAGCACAGTGGTGTAATGGTTGAACCCAAAGTAATCATAGGTCCCCTTAATCCTTTTAATTTCCTCTGGTGTGAATTCTGGCAGCCTGGAAA
>OMOW01116498.1:0-18548 GCA_900312555.1 Lamprogrammus exutus | reverse complement strand
ATAAGGAGTTTCCTGAAATGCCAAAAAAAACAACATTGAGTCATTACAACCCTTCACTTTGTGTGTTTTGGGGATGTGAGAAATGATGAGTGTGTGTAGGTGTTTTCTAGCGCTCATCTCGCATGCAACACGTCTGATAGCTCCAACAGAAGAAACAATCTGTTGCACAAAATCCTGACGCAGATAGCCAGGCTTTCCTCAGCCTGCTTCCAGACCTGCGAATCATCTCCCACGTTACATCTCCAGTTGGCTTGAGTATCACGCTGGCCTTTACAATCTTTGCCTCAACCCTCAAAACACATAAAACACTTTCATTTTTCCTCTGCATTAGGAAGCAGACTGTGTCCACACAAATAAAACGATTTTAAAATACAAATAAAGCAGCGGAAATTGTGATCGTTGCAAGATGAAAAGACTGAATAAAAATGTTTTTTAATTGAAATTCCAGACAATTTAATACCTTCAATTTAAAACAGATTTACAACAGACTCATAGAAATCCCAAATCTAGATAAAGACTATTGAAATTAAACCTAAATCTAGGTGCCAAAAATATGAGCTATGGGTAATTATCTATATACATATATATATGCATGTAGTGAATTTCTGCAGTAATATAGACATTCAGTATCTCAGAAAGGATACATTTTCTATCCTTATATTAAATCAAAATGTAAATATAAATTCTGACGATTTTAAGCATTGTGAGTTCACTCATATACAGAGAAACTTGGAATGAATTCCACATTAGAATTAAGCTTCAATTTTTCCAAACAGAGAAATGAAATAATAATAAACCTAATGCTCAATAAATATTCTGTCACTAAATATTAGACGAGAACAGAATTTTAAACGTATCCGCCTGTGAGATTCTGGTGTGTGTGTGTTGTACCGTAGAACTTGGACTTTGCAAGGATGCTGCCACTGATGCAGAATCCGTCCTTCCTGTTGCTGACATAGAAGGCCGACACTGGAGGATGATGGGATACCTGAGGCAGAACACAGACCAGCCTGACTCAGACAGAAACAGGGCTTCGTGGCCGATCGCAACCAGAATATTTCCACAATGTGCCAAAACTTAGACCCAAAGCCTGTAAACCTGGTCTCACCTGTTCAGCGATGTAAAACGTTTTGCTGTTGGTCTTCTGGTGGAGCCACATGCAGCGGAACGTCTCACCTATGATGGGGTTGTACGGCTTCTTCAACCCCTGAGGTTCAAAAACCGACAAGACGTGATTTTATTACTTAACGTTATTCAACGCGGGGGGAAAGCTGTGGTTTCATGGAGAATATTTAGCCTACTGACCTTTGGCTTTTTGTAAAATCCAGAGATGTACCACTTCACCACTTTCTTCATCCGGTTAAAGGCGTTCTCCTCGACCGCAGCCCTAAGAGTAAAACACACAAATTCAAACTTAGGGCTGGTGCTCCAATTCTTTTGCCATTTAATCCAACTAGTGAAAACTGTGTACATTCTGATTCCCACTATGGGCTGCCCAAGCCAAAATACATCCTATACATCTACAGAACAGTGGCGAGCACTTTGAGGAAGTCTGTGAAACAGCTGTCGACTCAAACTAAAAAGCGAGGGGGGCTTACTCTGACAGGAAGTCTGCGTGGTAGTAGTAGTCCGAAAGTTTGTCCAGGAAAGACCTCGGTTCCAGGATGAAGGTGGGCAGGACCACTTTGGACAGATCCATGCCTGGCCGCACCTGTTTCAGCAAAGTCCAGATCAGAGATTTATTCTCTTCTGACACCGTCTCCGTCTGGGAAGCCTCGCCAGCCTGGAGAGAGAGAGAGAGACACACACACACACACACGCAAGCTATTAGAGATGTAGCGCTTACATTCATGCTGCAATTCTTTCTGCCTATGACCTCAATTGGCTGAAAAAGTCAAATATAGATAAATAAACAATATGCTAATAATGCTATCATAAATAGAGGCAGACACATTAGATTATATACTGAGAAAGCCTTGAAAGACTGGCACAAGAAGTTTTTAATTTATTCCTAACTATAAAGTAGGTGTTTAATTAGTATGCTGTCCAACCCAGATTTCATCAGTGTGGAAATGCCTATTAGCACTTTCACACCCGTCATCACACCAGCAGCGGGCCCCTCGCGCACACGCCCACACAGAGAATGCAATCAAAGCCTGTCCCGTAATTAATAGCCCAGCAGAAGGGCATGCTAATTTCTTTCACATTATGAAGGAAATCCATCAAAAAACCCCATTAGCTGAGGTTTTGCTTGGGCTGAGGGATGAGGATGGCTGCCTTGATGAGCTGTGAGTAATGCCCAAAAATCATTCAGTATCTCGTATTCTGATATTCCGGCATATCCTATCGAGCTAAACCTCTTTAAAGCCACGTATGAATTGAGTACGCGCGACTCAAAACTCCACCCTACCTCTCCCAGCTCCTCGTGCGACTGTTCCAGGTAAGGGGTTTCGCGCACATGCTCATTGGGGTCCAGGTCGATGTACGAGTCGTCCTGGCGCTCCGACGTGTCGCTGTCGCTCTCCTCGCTCTTTTCCAGGCATTCCGGGTCCGACTCCTCGTGGTCTTGCTCGCCCTCCCGATCGGACTTGTCGGAGTACAGGTCCGGGTCTTTCAACTGGTCACTGTCAGTGAACCTTGAAATTGGGTGGATCGGGGGGGGATGAGAGGGCTTAATATAAAACTAATTTTGTAAAGCGCAGGTGGTATAAGACCTTGAGTGGGAATAATCAAATTGTTTCTATTGTCTACTCACTGGAAGCCGTGGATGTTGTGGGCTCGGAGGAGACTGTAGAAGTTAATGGAGTGTTCGCCACCTGTGGTGCTCATGTCCTCCTTCCCCTCTCGGATCATGGTCCTTTTCAGCAGGCTGGAGCACTTCAGAGCCAGCTCTAAGGCATCCATCCAGCACCGGCCTGGGCGGCAGATTTAGATTTATCAGGTAAACCCACTGAGAGACCAGTAACTAACATGCTAATCCAAATCTAACAAACGCTATTCCCAAATATGTTTAATTTCACTTGTCTTTGAATGGGGGAAGCTGGTAATCACATCGACAGTAGCCATGATGTTTCTCTTACCATCAGACTCAGAAGCAGCACGGAAGATGAGGTGGCTGCTGGGTAGTGGCTGAGTGATAGAGCCGACTGCTTCTCCTTTGGGACCCTGGTGACGACAAGAGGGAGAGGAAATGTGAGACGCGTGCCTCCTTCAGCGCGCAAGATCCAGGTTGGCGTTTTGTGCCAACGTCATTGCTGATGGCAGAATTGTGATTAAAAGCTATGTGTTGTACTAAAATAAAAGCCTTGGATCACAAATTGCACTGAATTTATCAATATCAATAAATGTTATATACTTGTTTGGGTTTTTGTGTTAAAATTATTCAAAAAAAGACTAAATGGATCTTTTCCATTTTGTACAATTCTGAGGTTACCATTTGATTTCTGTTCTGTTTCATTACCTTCTTGACCTCTCTCTTCTTCATAAATGGTTTCATAAGTTACCTTGTTGTTTCTTTGTTTCTCCCAAGTTTGTAGTTCTTTCCTCTCTTTTCAGTTTTATTCATTTACATGTGCGAACAGATGGAATCTAAATGGAGTGCCTCATTGTGCAAAAGAGCTGCGAGAGAGGGCACAGAAGCTGAGAGAGTGAAGTGTTTATTTCAAACTGTGAAGTGGATGACAGAGAGACAGGAAACACTGGAATCCAACGTGCAGGTTTCTAATTGCTATTCAAACCTTTTCATACGGGAAACAAAGGGAAAACGCTCGAGATGGGAGGTCAGTGATGAATACCAAATCACATCTGAAGTGGACAACTCCTCAGCCAAACCAACAAGAACAAATGGAAAATTTGTACTGCCAAATATGAAAATGACTGTATAATCTTCTGTCTTTGTCTCACATTAAAACAATGCTGAGCTCTTAATTATGCAGTAAACATCCACATCTGTTTCACTATTCATGTTTTATTGCAGGGGATAAAGGATTTTGTTTTTAATGGAGGGCTCTCTTCCCCTGATTATCTGTTTTTGTTCAGTGTTTTTGTTCAATGTTGGAGAGGAAAAGATGCCCAGCAACATAAAATTAGTGCTCCAACCAAAAGGTCCTTATAACAAAAACACTATCATTGTTTTCTTTCTCAAGAGTTTGTGCCTCTCAGAGGCGGAACAGAACTCATTTATCATTTTATTTAGCATCAGCATTGTCACCATCTCAACTTATCTAACAGCTTCCCTCCACAGTGGATTTGATATGAAATGATTTTATGTCTCTGCAACTTTTCATTATTTAGACTATTTCGATAGCTACCCTGGTTTCCTTTCACGTTGGGCTGAAAAGCGTTTACTCGGTCAGAAATAAGTTGTGGAATCCTTCTGGAATAATCCTGTGAAGTGGCCCATTTGTCAATTTTCCTGATATTCGCCGACTTCCCCAGAGCATTTTGCCAATTTCCTGATTTACACAGCCAGGAATACACCGCCATGATATGCCTGAAAGTCACTTTGTGTGTTGCGGCATAGTCTGACCTTGACGGCCCAGATGGACTGCTCCAGCGGGTGGAAGAGCTTGAAGCAGAAGCCGTCCTTCTTCGAGGGCCTCTCGATGAGCTCGCAGGCATTGAGGAGCACCGTGCCCACCCACTGGCCGTTCTTGTGGGTCTTGTAGATGAGCAGGACGCCCGGTTTCAGCACGCACCACAGCTTGGTCCAGCTCTTTAGAGTGCCACGGATCTGGGATGATCATACACATGCAAACACAGGGAAACGTGAGATATCATGTTTCTACTTACTTTATCGATCAAAGAGCAGATGTAGCCTTTTCTGCTAATGGTGAACATGCCGTTTTGTGATTGAAACGATTCATCTACGGTTTGCAATTTATGAATACACATCGTCAGAGGTATTGATTGATCTCCACCTTTAGCCAGTCGGCCATGACGATGACAGAGGGGTCGGTGATGGTGCTGAGAAGTTCCTTGGTGGCCCTCTTCTTTTCTTCTCGGTAGTTTTTTTTCTGCACCTACGGAGGCCATGGAAAGACAGAAGACGCAACATGTCAATCCACGCGGCCGATATGATGCACTTGTGTTCTCGCTGAATTACATTTGGCACGTACAAATAATATGGCAGTGATAAAAATGTAGTCACGCTCCCAAATGTCTGTGTTAAAATGACACCCCGATTAGCACATTTGCCTCACTGTAGTATAATGTGTAGTGTGAGGAACCTGCTGCTTTCTTTAATCACATGGATTTCTTGAAAACACTATGAGATGTGGAAGCTGTTCCTGAAACCCACACCAATAAAATTATGTTGGCGGGACAAAAGTTGTCAAACCCCATTCCATTTCTTTCCACTACACGAACATCGCATCCAGGAACAATACGGCTGTGAGAGAGCAGCGCAGGTTAACCAGGCAGCCATTAGACTCCAGTGTACAGTAAACAGCGCTGTCCATTTGTAAGCCTCATTACGCGTGTCTCGAGACGTTTCCAGACACGAAGGGTTTAAGCTGATTAACGCATCCGACTTACCTTGAGGGACTCCTTCTTTGTGAGCTTTCCTCCAGACGCAGATACATCCTTGTCTGAGCCATTGTACAGCTTTGTTTCGGACTGTGAAGAGCAAAAACATCAAAATGCTTATTCTACGTTAACTTGAGATCTTCAAGTATCAGGATATTTATCCGGATTGATGATATTGAACATTTTTATGAAAACAAATGTATGAAAAGCACTACTCGTATACAAAGTCTGTTCATACTTATTCTAAATTTCCCAAGAGACTTTTGTGTTTTTAGTTGTGTGCAGCCTACTTGTCAAGTTTATATTTGGCAAAAAATATTTTTTTTCCTTACTTAATTACTGAAAGAAGCCTAGAGGCTATAAAATGCATTGGACAACTAGAGCAAAAATTGTACAAAAAATATGCCCATCACGAGCCAGCTGGAGTGATTTAAAGTGGAAGGACAAGACAGCGATATGTGGGGATCACAAAGGCTTCAAACCCCCACAGGCAGAAATTGGGACAGCTTGAGGGTGTATGATAATGGGCTCTTCCATTAAATATCATATAGATTTTCATTTGGCTGGCTGAGACGGCACTGATTCCTGTGTGGAATGATGGAAACATGGCCATGGTGCAAAGCTGCTTGCAGTCCGCGGCATTTAGTGCATATCGGAGATGGAAGATGTCCAGGATGGCAGAATCAAAAGATTTATTGAAGTCCCCAGATAAGGATTAATGAAACCCTTGCCTTTGTTGATGGTTTTGGAAGCTCTGCTGACTCAGGCCAGCAATCAAGCAAACTCTGAAATGATCCTGCCAAATTGTGAGCCGTTTGATGAGGGATGGAAATGTCATGGACACAGTGTCACTTATGGACAAATGTGATATGGACAAATGTGATATGTAGTCTTGTACGGCGTGTCAAGGACATACTAGTGCCTATCAATTCATTGACAAAATAACTGTTCGGATGACCAAATCATGACAGAGATATACGATTCAAACACAGATGATAACATATCGAATGCAGACTGACAGATCATCCGAAGGGGCCTACTCCACACTATGCATTTGGGACAAGGACGGAGACTGGAGTTCGGCTGATAAATGGTTGATGGGTGCAGAGTGTATGAGGTGTGAATCATCTGAATGTGGGCTATCTCATGCCTGAGGCAAAGCAGGGAAAGAGAGAAAAGATGTGCAGCAATTCCCATATTCTCTGGCCTTGTTACAACACACACACGCACGCACACACACACCACAGCATCCACTCATTTCATCCATCAAGACATTGATTTTTTCTTACCTTGCTCTTGGATATGGAATGTGAGTCCTCCTTTAAAGGCAGTGGCAAGAGGTCTTCCTTCCCCCTCTCAAAACCTGTGACAAAAACACCTATCAGCATAAGGACGTGCTCACTCCCAAAGTGTGTGCATTCACATTTTCATTTACAGGTCCACAAGCCTCGACTCCAAATCCTCTCACCAACCATTAATGAATTGTGGAAAAAAGCCTCTGTCTGCATATGGAGTTCAAAAATAAAAAAGCATATTGCTTGTATTGTATAGTTTGGTCCTCCACTGGTTCCTCTTTGTGTCTTCTCTGCTTTCTTGTGTCCTCTAGCACTCATTGATGGATATCAAATGTGACTGAAAGCAGTTACAGGACTTGAAAGTCACCAACTGGAATTTCATTACATGCTGTCACAGGAGCATGATGCCCTTTAAAGAGATTGAAAGCGCTGGATGTAAGCGGGAAACAGGCGTGTGCCCAAAACAGGTGCCGCGTTTGAATCAGCCTCAGGTAAGCGGACTTCCTGGTTTTACAGGAAATTGTGGAAGGCTGACAGGAAACAGGAGAGTATCATTTTGTAAATTTTGTAAATCATTTCATCCCCTACTGATCTAGTGGAGCTGCACAGAGAAGGAAATGTGTGTTTCTGTGAATGCAAAACATGGCAATGCTGAAAATGAGCTTGAAAATGAGTTTAGGATACAATTACTGACACTGGCAATCTCAATATGGGGACTGAGACTGTGAGAATATTTTATAGTACTTCACTGTTCATAAGCAATCAGAACTTAACCATGTGAATGAAGGAACCAAATGAGATTATTATTTAGAGACGATAAAAAATGCAGTGAACCTGTAGTGGCTCTAAGAGAAAACCAATATGCAAATCTTGGTTAAAGATCTTTTTTCCACTGTAGCTCTGCTGGATGGATCCTGGCATGAGGTCATGATGTTTGTGTTTGGCCATTTATCCATGAAAATAAGAAATAAGCTATAAAAGCGGTTTTTAAATGCTTACGGACACATTTTTAGGTGCTGAGGAGTCCATCCAAATGTTGAACGAATGCTGCAATGCGAAAACATTTGACCTCTGTGTGTAAAAATCAATTCGAAACTGCACAGAACACTTTTTCCATTCTGCCAATTAAAACCAACAGCATGGGTACATTGCATTGGGCTGAATCATCTGAGGTGCCCATTAAACGGAGAGATAAACATCTAATTACGTAGGAATTTCCAAGTCTAACACAACTAATTAAAGTGGCACAAAAGAAATGCCGCCAGACCATCTGCGCCCACTTGACAGGCACATCTCCATGCCAAGTTCGCCGTGCTCCAAAGCAACGAACACCTTTTAATCACGTCGCTGTATTTTGTAGGAGATGTGAAGGCCGCCATGGCAACAGGCAAACCGAGAGCAACAAATGAGGGGAAATCTGTCAGCCCTGTTACTCTAAAGGAAACATCAATTTTAAGGAGCACATTGCATCAGCGGCTGCTATTGTGGAAAGCTTGCCATGGGAACAGCATATCTGGCACAACGTGACAAACGTACAACTTTATTGGCACTGATTTTTAATCAATTTTACACCTCTCTCCAAAGAATAAAGCCAACCAAAGTGTAATTTATGATTTAGACCATGATATATGTACAATATACAAACAGGATCAACACCTAACAGCTGTGTTTTAATGGTCGAATTCATGATTAAAGTGAAGTCAAGTGAGCATCTTGCTACGTTTCCTGGACTGATGATCCCACCTTGGTAGAGATATCCCTTCTACATACTAAATCTATGACAACATCTGCATTTGTGTTGCAAGTCTGCCTGATCTTATGTGGTATCTTTGAGAATCAGCATAATGCAAAAAACGGACAGCCAAATTTCTACATTATTTCTTTTGACTTAAATTGACTCAAACAAATTTCTCAGAAGGGAAAGCATGTTGTCATGATACGAGTCAAGACAAGGTTGTTTTTGTCTGTTTTATTCTACTCACTTCGCAGAAAAAACTCACATTTTAAAATCATTTTTTCTGATTCCCTTTAGTTCCCGATGAACCAACAATCAAGCACGCCTCCATTCTTTGTTACTGCAGTGTACCACTTCCTCTTGGTAATCAGAGGCCCATCTTCACTTAGATTATCCTGGAATGAAATGTTCAAACAAGCGCTATGCCAAGTCACCCTGACCCCAACATGAATGCATTAAACAAACATAATTAACCAAACCGAAGCAGCAATTTCCAGCCTCTCATTAGCCAAAACACAGGCTCCGTCTCAACTTCATTTCCCATCAGTCCTTAGCTACAGGAGTAACAACAGTAAACACACGGCTCAGGGTGATCTACAGTATCATCCAAAAAAGGATGCATCCTCCTTCTCAAGGGTAGAAACGGGTACTTGTAGGAGCGGACATTATCAAGACAGTTCCTACAAAAGCAGGCACTGTGTAAAACATGTCGAGGAACTCCAAGGAGCACCACAAACCTCTCTCAATATCTGAAAAACAATCGCAATAATGGTGCGGAAAAACCAAATCGCAGAGGGACATTTTCAGCAAACTGACCAGTTCTAGTTCAGAAGGCCTTCTGTCTTCTTATGCAGCCTTTATGAGCAATCCACATGAACAAGAATGTGTTCTTAAGCCAGGGACACACTATGGGATTCTTTGCTTAATTCTGAGACACCAAGCAGATCGAGTCAGGTCCACCCATAGGGACTGAATCTCGTCTAGTGTGAATCAGTTGTCGTCTAAGCGTGACTGAACACATACGAAGTAACTTTTAACAGCGATCACCAATGAAGTCATGTATGGTGAACTGCCTCATTTGGCATTCTGCTGGTGTCCCGGGCTTTACTCTGTCTGCACACAGGCATCTCAATGCGACAAAAGCACTCTCGTCTCGGTGGAGGGGTGATATTTCAAACAGCAGGATGTGTTTGGGTTAGAGGAGGGACATTAGGCTGGTTGTGTTACCGCGGCCTCTTCTTTGCCTCGCTGTTCTATTTATAGTACACAGGGGAAAACAAGTTCAATTGCACTGTCGGATCACAGGTCAGATGGTCTCTTCTGCGGCCCTTCATGGAGACTAGTGTCCCGTCTTACTTTAGAATAGAATGTTTCTACCCCACTGAGCGATCAATCTTTAAAACCGATCCAATTAATGATTCTGATTTGAAAACTGGCATTTGAGTGGGCACTGAGTGGGCATGACCTCTTCATCAACATCAGAGACAACAGTGCTGTTTCTTCCCTCACATCGCCCACGGTGCAACTTTATGAATCAATTTGGGATTTCACAATCTCATTTTGAATAATGTATGACTGCAGTGGTCTGTGGCGTGTGGTGCGCCACAGACCACTGCAGAGTAAGACTCCGTGTATGGGAAACACTGCAAATGTGTCAGTAGATTCTACTGTGGACGTAGAAAGAACAGGAAAAAGGGACCGTGCCACCCGTCTGCACCAGCTGTTTCCTGCAACTTCTGAACGCTCATGCTTTTTGGCAGAGTATCTAATACAAGGCTGAATGGAGCTGAGGATGAGAGCAGACAGCAGGAAAAACATCATGACTCAGATGTACGATACAAATCCTCAACTTATTAACATTGCTGAGGAAGGCGGTGTGTGAGCAGATATTTGCCTGTTTGAATATAACACACACATTAGCAAAGGTTGGTCGAAAAACAAAGATGATGAACAGCCTCCCCATCCTCTGCAGTTGCTGCCGCGGTGCCCTTGCACAGATGACAAACACGGGGACTGGAGCTCTATTGGGGATATGACTGCGTTTGACTGCTAAGTGTGAGATGAAAAAGAGCATCCGTGCGGGGAGCTTTTCCTGGATTAATAAAGGTCAAAACCAGTCACATCTAAAAGGTGGAACAGGACGTCTACAGCTTTCAAAACACAGAGGCTTCCAGCTGTCTGCCTGCGAGTCCCTGTCCTTTTTCAGCAGGGCAAAAACAAGTGAACGTTCATCTGACTCAACCCTAAATTGTTCTGTGGGATTAGGTGTACTGCGCGAAAATCAGGATTATAACAGCACTCTCATAGAGTGTATCGCGGGAAGCTCGGCCAACCCAAGCCACCTCGGCTGAGGCATAAGCCTTGCATCATTCATCACAAAGTTTGCATCAGCCTGAAAAACTCCAATAACCACAAAAGGTTATTTATGTAGTTCTACGATGCTGAGGTGGGAGGTGAGAGAGGCCTTGAAATGAGGAGCAACTAACAAACATTGAACAGTTACCATCAAGAGCTAAATATGGCAAATATAATAAATATAATTGCACACTCATTTTGTGACCAGACATATTTGTTTGTTGTGTATTTCAGAGCATTTAAAAATGAACTCATATTTACCCTAAATATCCTATTGCTAGATATGTATGCGATTGGCACACAGTGTATGATCATGGAATTTTGATTTAAGGTAACAATTTGTGCTTCATTCTTACACTTGCCCACGATGGGAGAGAATGCTGGAACAATTCAGATTTTCAAGTTCCTTTACAGTTTGCTCTCTGAACAATGTGGTTTTGTGGCACAAAGTTTGGAGGATGTTATGTAAGGTATACGAGCAAACCTCATTAAAGCCAGCAGCGAATCTGTGTGAATCCCAGCCAGTAACGACATTGTCTCATAGCACAATAACTACAGCAATCAGTCCAAACATTGTACCTGAGCAAAACAATCTGTTGACTTTTTACAAAAAGAGAAATGGTACAGGTCAATCACTACATACAACTACAGCGTCTACTTATGGGCGAGCAACACATGGACCCCCAGAAAAGACTGTCACCATACAATCATAAACCCACCTGGCAGCGAGATGGGTGACAGGTCGTTATAGCCCCCGAAAGAGGCATTGCGGATGAGTTTCCGTCCATCCGGGTGCGGAGGTCGGAATGATGCGGCCCCGCCGCACGTGGAGAAACGCCGACGACCCAGGACTCCCTCCTCTTTCATCATGGGGACAGCGAGACAGAGATCCCTCGGTGGTAGGGAAGGAGGGGCAACTCGGGGGTAGATGATCTAAGGGGGTTGGGAAGCGGGTCCGATCCGTCCCAGGCGAGCGAGCGAGCCGAGCAAATAGCCCAGCAAATACAGACAGGAGGAGACTAGCTCCGATGCCAGGTGGTGCAGTATGCTGCCTTTCTCCGTTCCCTTCTGTCGACTGCTCCCTGCCTCTCTCTCCCTCTCTCTTTTCTGTCTGTGTATGAAAGAACAGCCTCCAAGTACTTAATGACGAACAAGCTGAAGCCCTCCCACTCCCTCTCCTGCAGATGGGTAGGAGAGCTGCATCTTAGCGAGATAAAAAGCCCTTACGTTCCACATCTTATCCTTATCTCTTACGCTTAACCCCTGATCCCCCTCTGTCTTTGCTTCGTATATTTAGATAAAGGGAATCTTCATTGCTTTTCAACCTCATTCTTAGCCATTAGTCAGAGGTGTGATATGTCTATGACGTCTACAATACTTGCTTAACGTTTCTGTGTCGCTGAATTTAATGCCAACAGCCCACTTTCACTCACTTCTTAAACTGACATTAATGGATGGTAGAGGAACTATTAGGGCATCTTGGCAAAGATAATTTCTTTTCCATCTCTCTGCTAAGGAACATGAAATCCAGTGTACATTGTATAGAATTTATGTAGTTTACACAACTCTTTCTAGATTCAAAATGTTTGTGAGTCAGTCCACCATAATAATAGACAATAAACAGAAGCTCTAAACAGAAATGCAATAAACAGAATACTGGTACCACCCTGCTAGTTGTTAACATAGCCAGATAGTGGCCAACTTATTTATGACTCCACCAAAGTGTTAAGTGTATGTCACAAGTGTGACATGGGTAGTCATAATCTGTGCCAGACTATGATATCAAGGCAGGCAAAAAACTGTCATCAACTTCTCATCCACCTTGTATTTATAGTGGTAATGGATATCCACATTATGAGCAGTGAAATGTCCCTTTAAGATGTGTGCGTTTCCATTCTCTCCCTCTATTCCTTCATATGAACCCTCTGTCTCCCTAACTCGGCTTCTAAACTGTGACTGGTATGCAGACTCGCGTCATCAGACTGCAAACACGCACACAGAGACATACAACGAAAAAACAACATAAGCTATATTGACATAGTCAGTGAGGACAGAAGGAAGCGCGTCATCACACCAGTCGTCAGCTGATCCGATCATGTTTACTAGAGCAGATTACTTTCAACAATAGGCTAATTCGCTCAACAATACTGTGGGTAAATAGCCAAACAAATAGTAGCAACTGTACAATGAAATAAAGCTCCTTTTCTTTTAAAAACGTGAGCTTAAAGGAACAAAAGGGTCCATTGAAATACTGCAGTAAACTATTAAATTTAGAATCCTACCTAACATTCGAAATCCAGTGCCCAATAACATCCCTAATTGTAAATATCAAGAAGAAAACCAGAGTAATGTATCTTCTTGCAATAAATATCGCTTCGTATTCCCTATTCATTATTTACAGCTTTTATCAGGAGTGTTGCAGTGACATGTCACTAAATGCCACATCGTGTTGCTCCTGAAAACAGTGTAAGTGCTAGAACCACATACTCTGTGCCTCGACAAATGATACTGACCATAAATGTCATTGTTAGCAGAGATCCGTGAGGCTCCTGGAAATGCAAATTGTTACATGGGATACCTGTGGCTTGCATCAGGCAAATACCTCAAAATATATCACTATCCTCTGTTTTTTGTTGTTGCACTAGACACCTTTTATTGCCCCTAAGGGGGGAAAAAAGGGTCCACAATTGAGTCCAGAACTACTTGTGGGCACGCTGCGAGTATCATGTGGTCTTTGATAAAACATACTTGGCTGTTGGCCATGAAAGATACACGATTGCGTTCCTCGAAGAGTTGCTCTCCAAGGCCTGGCATCGACCCTTAGCTCTAAAGATAGCGTGAAGATGACAAAGCGGTCGCCACAACAACTGGAGAAATGTTGCTGAGCCTAACCATAAATCTGCACCTAAGTCTTGTCTGGTTCAAATGTGCTTTAATTAATACAGGTAATTAGGATGTTCTGTATGTATGATTCTGTGCCCACGCCTACATAGCCTGCTTGTACTTTTCTGATGGTCTAACTGCAATAGAGCGGCACTTCTGTATGTAATGTGCTCTAATTATAGACAAAAGGTCGTCTGCACCTGGTCCTCAGGTACTCAAGTCACTCTTGTGAGGGTAGTACTGATTCTGAGTTGAATGACTTTCAGTGTTCATCTCTTATTGCATTCACTGACTAAACAACCTAAAATAATCCAAATGAAAGCAGCAGGGCTCTAATTTTCTATTAACTGTCACACTGTGAACATTTGGTCTGCTTTCAGTCTGTTTACACTTGAGGAACAAATTACTGGGTCCATTAGCTGGGGGACAATGATAATCAGATAAGCTTGAGCATAAAATACTTACACAAAGGCACATGTTTTGTTTTGTGACATTCGTGAATTCCTGGTGAACATATGAGAACTTTACTTTTTTGTTTCAACCAGGCGATGCCAGAGAAACATCTCAGTCACTTTATTAAGGCTTAGGTTTCCCTATATAAGAGCATTCCTTCAAGACCAGCCACCACCAATTAAAACTACAACCGTGAGCATCAATTTCATTCAGCTGGCTGGATGAAGTTACCAAGTCCACCTCCTCCGGTAGCAGCGTCTCAGGTGAATCCCGTGAAATGGTATCAGGTATAGGGCATGTTGATACCAAATAGGCCAGTACAGCTCTGGGTCAAATCCAGGATCTATGGCTGCTCTGTGGACTCTGTAAACCTGACACAAGCGTTAATTCTTTGTGTATTAAGGGCCACAATTGTGGTGAGAAATGACCCACGTGCATGATTTCAAACTGATTTTCCACAGCAGACCCAAACTCTAAATATCATGCCATTACCTTACAACAAGAAAGTCTCTTTAAAACAACTGTCAGAGGCACAGAGGAAGAGGATAAGATGATCGCCTGGTATTTATTTTCTGTGTTTGTATCGGAAGGAATCAGTGGAAACACTGAAGTTAGCTCCTGGACTTCTTGCCGATAGAACAAATCAAGTTAAGAGAACGGTTTTATGTCCATTTTATGTGTGGCAGTATTTTGACAATGCTTCAGACATCCTGATGACACAGTAACCCACGAGCTGTTGTTAATCTGAAACTGGCGGTATGTTCAGTGCAGACAGTAGGTCACGTGCAGACAAACATCTCTAGTCTTGCACAAAGGTAACAAGAAAGCCCTGTAAGCCTGGGATTAGCCTTGGAATAAAGAGGCTTTCTGGACCGACGCCAACAGAGAACTTCTACAATATTGCTCTGCTCTTAGAGTGAGAGGGTCTCATTTCTGTCTGTATGACATCTTTCGCGAATAAAAGTCAGTTTACATTGGTGTGAGCTTCATTCTGTCCTCACAGACCAGCATGCATACACAAAAAAGAAAGCATGACACAGCAGGAGATGAGAAAGCACAGATCTGTATTACTCAAAGGAAGATAGGATATGATATATCGGGGAAGGGTGCAACTAAGACAACAATGCAAGGTGATACCAAGCAGAGGATCTGGTGAAAAGATAGCAGCACACACACTCTTATCTTATCAATACTCCATACTGTACCTTACTTTCCTTCAGGCTAAACCCAGCACGTTAAAAATATCCACAAATCAAGCTCTGACAGTTGCCTAATCGCCCAAACCGCGCTACAATCAGTACTTCTTTAGATCCATGTTGTATAATTCCAGACAGGCCTTTGGACATCCGAGCAGAGCTCAGGCTCCAAAGGCCCAGGTAGTCGCCGTCATATCGTCCCGTCCTACTTACTTCCATAGAGTACCTACACTGTCAAGCCCAGTCCATCTCGGCACACGGGCCTCCCAAAGGCTCAGACGCTCATTGGATGACGGCACAGTTGGATGAAGGAATGAGGGAGTGGCACTGGCTGAGGGTGCAGATAAGACCAGCCCCCTCCATGCTGTTAACCCTGTTTGACGGTACATAATCCCCGAGGCTGATCGTAAATCCATACTGACCTCACCTGATCTCTCCCTTTTCCATTTCCTTCTTTCAGTCTTTCTCTCTTCAACTCACACTTATATTTCTCTTCATCTCAGTCTGTCCCCCATCGTCTTTGTTATTAAAACAAATTTCCCGATTCTCTCACTCTTATTCTCCTTTTTACATCTCTGTACATCTTTTGCTTTTCCTGCATTTTAACATATGCCATCCATCTCACTATCTCCCCATCACCCCCACCTTTCTTTTTATTTATCCAGAAAGAGGAGCGCGTGTCACTGAAAGGCAGTAAAAGCGAGAGCAGCAACAAAGCCGATTGAAGAAGCTCTGTCAAACAACCTTCAGGGTTCGTTTTTGCTCTCAGTGAGTCAGACAGATAAAATAAGGCTCGTCTAGGGGCCAGACTACCTTGGTTTGTCTGTGCGCAAGTGACAATGCCATAAAAATCAGATAAAACTACTAACTAATGTTAACAACAGACAAACTACATTAAAGAGCAGTCTGAATGATAAACTAACAAGAAAGATTAATACTTCACAAGATTTTCCTATGATGATGGTGATATCTGGTAAGTGTTGCCAAAAGCACCACAGCAATGACAATTTTTGAAAAAAGCTACTGATAAAGATTTGAAAAATGATCATCTACATACACAACAAATAAACAATATAAGTCCCAAAAGATGGGAATTCAAATACATTCAAGAAGAGGTGAAGGGGAATGTTTTGCACTATTTGTGACTAAATACTAAATAAAGACTTCAGATTTCAGGCTGATTGCATTGAACAAATTGATTTAAGATCTTCTGTAGTAGATGCAAAATAGATGAAAGCATTTCCTACATAGCCTGAACACCGCTGACCTCGGGTTTCTCTTTCCGTTGTAGTAGCAGTTACAACTGTGGCAGTTGCAGGAATTATGGTAGCAGTGTTTGTAACATACTGACGGTGGCAGAAACTGAGTGGGCAAATTTCAATTTCAAATTTCATCACAACTAAGTCCTCATCATCGTTTTGAAATCGTGTCTTCTCTTTACCGAGCAGTATGAAGTTACTAAATTAAACTAAGAAAAAAATAAGATAACTATTTTCACAGCTTAGCTGCGAAATTCCACACGACTCCTACAATCCTCTTCTGAAATTCAGAAATAACTCTTTCACTGCAACAGTCATCAGCTTGTGACGCTACTTGTGACGCTACTTTCAGACGTTCAAGAACCCCAAAATAAGCCCTTTAGTCATCTCAGGCTGCAGGCATTAAACTGAGAAAAACATTGCACACTATTCAATCATCTGTCAAGGAAAACAAATCAAGGCATGCACCGTCATCATTTTGACGTTTTGCCAAAGGCTAGTGGAGGAGTTGCCATGGATACCCAGGGAGCTCGTAGGCCAGTAGTAACAAACCCATCATGCTCTCTCAGCGACTCTTTTTTAACAGATGCAGTTATGGTGAGGTGGCTGGAGACAAGAATAGCCATTAGTGCTTGCGTGCTTGTTGCTGTTGCACCATGCCTTCTTTCTCTAAATCAAGTGTTTGGGAAAAGAGCTGCTCTTATCATTCTTGGAAAGTACATTGGATGGGGAGGGGATCAGTTAGTTAGGAGAGAAGACTAAGATAGGGATTTCCTTTAATCAGTTTACTAATTTGGCTCATCTGCACAAGGTCAAGTGCAGGACAGAAGCAGGATAATTGGATTAGTGGACAAATAATACTTTATAAAAGCAGACATCCCTGTTATACGCTTGACTGGAACAAGATTTTGTTGAAGCCTTCACATATGATTGGGTCTGTGGTGAGCTTACATGCACACAAATGTGATAAGATGAAGCTATGATTCCGCTCGAGAAATTCCGAATATGAAATGTACCATAAGTATAAGGCATTGGGGGGGAGGGATCAAAACAGATATTCATTTATTTCTTGGTATGCTTACTCCCTCTTCTGGTAGGCAGTAGGTTTACAGCCCTTTCTTTCGCCATGCTGTATGACCACTGAGACTTACTGTATACGATACAATGATACGCCCACTATGGAGAGTTGCTGAGTATGGTTTACAGCAAAGGTTTGAGGGTCTTCCACTCTAAATCTACACAGTTGATTGAGTTTGTCCAACTTACTCAAAATTAAAGTTTGTTTTCACCAGTTACCCTTTGTTCTTATAAATTTGCAAAAATCCATCTTCTTCGGTTCAGTAGTACAGTGTGCAACAGCTTGAATGCTGTGTGAGGTCACTTCACAAAATGCAGCGTTTACAGCATATTTCAATAAATAACAGAAGTAATAGCACATTTAAGTCCTGTTCAAACAGAGCTTAAGACATTACCTCAAGTCTGAGTCTAAATCTTGTACCTCTCCATCTTGTGGCACTGAAAACATCTTACCATGGCTGTAGCTGACCCCGGGGCTGAGGGAGGAGGGGGTGGCAATGTGCTCCCTGTTGGGCGTTTGGAGTCCCGGCTCCTTCTCCCTTTCCTTGTCCCGCTCCTTCGCCTGGCGCTGGCTCATCCTGCCTGGGGTCAGAAGGACGGGCTCATCACCGCACACTACGGCAGCTGCAGACAGGCGAGCAAAGACGCAACCAGGAGACAGCAAAAAAGTGGAGGACAGTGAGGGAGGGTGGGGGAGATGGTGAAGTAAGGACACAAAATGGGGAGAGAAGCAAGAGAAAAAAAGAGAAAGATCAGCTACCGTGCCATT
>OMOW01116496.1:0-20594 GCA_900312555.1 Lamprogrammus exutus | reverse complement strand
TTTATCATTCAGCTGTGAAGCACCTTGAGATGTCCTTGGATTTTAAAGTGTGCTATAGAAATAAAATGTATTATTATTATTACTATTATTATTATTATTACCTCAGCCACCAGTTTAGTCAGGGAGTTAGAGATTCGTGGCTTAGCCCTGACCACAAATCAGCCTCTGAAGCTGCAGAAAAGAGCAGCCAGCGTCTCTGCCTTTAAAGACGACAACAGCTGCGACTGAAAGTATGGAGCTCTTGTCTGATACAGAGACAGGATCGTGCCTATTTGTATTGTTACAGGGGAGCAAATATGGTGACAGGACTGATTGATTATGCAGTGCTTCAAAAATAATTGCTTTTCACAGTGTATTGAAATTTCATCTCCCCTAAAAATGATCAAGTGCCGGCTTTTCCAATCAGGGTTACACTTAATGCATGAATGCAGCAGTAAAATGCATTGCAGACATGTTTTTTTTAACCTCAAAATTGATGGCAAGTTTTGCACGTGAACAACAAATAATATCAAAACTACTTTTGGTGAAATTAATAATTCTCCCTAGGTCGGGAAAAGTCCAATATTTAAACAAATGCTGTAGAGCCCCTCTCAGGCCAATCAGCACATTCTGAATGCCAGAATACAACGACATGTCACACCCTAAAGTTTCACCTATGGGGGGATGCATTGGTTCAGTTTCTGAGGAGCTGGAATGGGATGTTTCCTTTCAGCCAATGAGATCCAGGTGAAACCGTGACGGGAGAGTCGTGATAATGGTGATTACACTTTCCCTCTTGGATCCAGACAGGCTGTTATATTGGCACTCACCTCACATAGCACACAGTCTAATCTGGTGTAAGAGGGGCCATCTTTCAAGTGAAGGACCTGGGTCCTGACAATTTTGGATGTTGTCTTCCAGACAACGTCTCTCTGCTCTGACCTCATCTGTGGAGGGTGAAAATAAATAGAGAATTTCCCCTCATATATCAATAAAGACATGTATTAATTCTTACGATAAGCCTACATTAGATTGTGCAGGTTGGTAAACTGTGTACGATGACTTTTGGGGGGGAAACTTAACAGCTATTTTATCACACTTCTCACTCATATAGCTGGCCTGCTGCTACTTAGGGCTTTTATTTCAAGACCTGTGGTGAAAACCTACACCAGTGGTTCTCAAGTCTGCCACTCGAGTGGCACTGTGGTTCTCGAATTTAGAAACAGATGGTTCAGCTAATCAGATGTGAGTAAAGCAGGGAGCGTTGTGCATTGTCATGGAACTCAACGACCAGGATTGAGAACCATTGACCTACACTGAGGATGCATGTCCGTAACTGAAACGAATGTGGAATGTGTGAGTAGTAGACACATATACTGTAGACACATTCCTTGTGTATACCATTGAAAAACGTAGGCCTTATCTCCGTTTCTGTCAAGTGGATTAAGTCAAACTGGGCCTGATTTGCCAAATGTCAGACATTTCTGCTAAGGTTTTACAAGGATCCCCCTTGTCTTCCTGGACAGCTTGGGCTGGTTTAGGAGCTGACGTGTTTGAGCCCTTTGAGACATTGTATGTGCTATTGGGCAATCCAACTGAACATGACTTGACCACAGGGCTTTCACAGCTAGGAGGATTTGTGTTTTGACATTTATCTAGCATTAGCATCCAGTTTTTGTTGACGTTGTGTCAGACAGGTGTTGATTCAACTCAGTGGTAATTGTTGTGGCCATTACTTAGCGGTGCCGTTATGCAGGACTGCATTAAATTGAAATGTGTTTCTAATATTTTGTCTTGTCCAATCATTTATCCAGCGGTGATATCTCAAAGCTTTACTTGAGTAAAAGTAAAAATATCTCGATGGAAAATTACTTTAGTAAAAGTCGGCCATTAGAACGAATACTTGAGTAAAAGTCATTTGGCTGTTGATGTTAATTTTATCAAGAATCAAAATTATTTTTGGATAATAACTGTGCTCACAGTGGCAGTTTTACCTTGTGTACAAAATCTGTATTCTCAGCCAACACTCCACGTGTCTTTTCAGACAAAATAAAGAGCATGTCTAGATGAGGAAGATGAGCTCTGCGAAACTTAATGTTCTCAACACACAAACGAACATGATGCAATCATACACGTATTAAATGCACTGGTGAGGGCACATTAAAGAAATATTTAAATATTAAAGAAATATATCCACTTAATTCTCATTCTCAACATTTCAGACTTTATTCTTTAAAAAAAAAAACTGTTTTCTGTTGTTGACAAAGGTAGTGGAGCAAAAGCAGATATTTGATATGGGATATGTAGTGAAGTAAAAGTAATTATGTCTGAAAATCTCAACACTCCACTGAAGCACAATTTCTCTCAAAATATACCTATGTACTGTTATGAAGTGCTCAACACCACTGCAGGTACAGGAGGGGACTACATTTTAGAAACACCTTTCAGTACAACACAGTCTTATACTGTATATTAGCACCAGTATGGATACAATTACCACACCTATCTGAGACAATGTCAACAAAAACGGAACATTATCAGCCTCACAAATGTAGGGTTTACAGCAGTGTTGTGTTATATTGGATTGCACTGGATTGTACAGGTGTATCTAATAAAGTGGTAAAAATCTACACGCTACACTCAACACAACCGCCACAGCAGCCATTCGTGTGTTTGGACATGTCTCCCTCTTGTGGACGGTAAGGTTCATGACGGGTGATCGTGAACTTCCGCCATTGCTTACGCAGCTTCCGGGTGTGCAGCAGCCATTTTGTCTGTTCAGGCAAGTCTACCCCTGGCGGCTACGAACAGCAGTTCCACCTTAGAAAACATTTCGAAATGTTGCTTTGACGTTTCCATTTTGAAGTTATTTTCTAATCGAGCGCCGTAGAAAATATCTACTATAATTGTAGAAGTCCGAGGAGGCGCTCCTGTCCGAAATAAATGCGAAATTTAACGTAGGAAGCCCCAGGCCAGTTCAGACATGTCGTGTGAAGAAAGCTACTTGGCCATCAGACGCTATCTGACAGATGAACGTGAGCCATACGCACCAGGGACGTCTGGTAATACGAAAAGAAAAATACGTAAAGCGGCCACTTGTTACGTTGTACGAAATGGGACTTTGTATTATCAGCGTCGACTGAAAGGTCGGGATGGCTTCATGGAGCTGGAGGTGGTATTGCAGGAAGAAGGGAGGAAGGAACTTATCAAACAGGCACACATCAGCGAGGATGGGGAGCACCTCAACAGTCAACTCACCTGGGAGTCCATTTCTCAGAAATACTGGTGGAGGGGTAATTATGCTTCATAAAAAAACTACACGCAACACTACTCTAGCTTTCCGGTCAGCGATTTAATGTGCGGAACAGCTAATAATTGTGCGCTACCCGTCACAGCCATGTAGAATGTTGCTCTCTGTTGCCACCCTCTGGATAGTTAGTGCAATGTTTTGGCTCTGTTCTTCTCAGGCCTAGAATTGATTGGTAGACTTTTGTGTGAATGACTTTTATTCAATTTTTCCAATTTTCATAATCACTTAAATAGTGTGAACCGAATAATAAAAAATAACATGAAAATTTCAAATGTATATAATAATATCATAATCATCATTGCACTTATATTAAAAAGTGAACAAATTAAATAACTTGATGTAAATAGGGAAGTAGTTGCATATTGCAATGTTTTAAAGTTATGCACTGTTCATACTCACCATATTCTTCACCCATGCATGAGAACAATCAAGGCAGTATGTGTATGAATGCTCGAATGAGCGTGCTATTTGTAGACGTTGATCACATAAGGTCTGAGGAGCTGTAATTAATTAATTAGTAAAAAGTCGTGTGATTGTACATTAATGCACCGGTCTGGCAGACATCGTCGTCTACACTTCCAGCTGCATTTCTACACTGACTTTTGAAAGAAAGAAAAAATAAAAAGGAAATTCATGAGCGTGAAAAACTCTGTGGTGGCTGCAATTGTTTTTAATGATGGTCAAGCTTGAAAGACTTGTTTTTCACGAGTAGCATATCTTTTTGTTACATCCGTAGGTATCCTGCAGAATGTGAAACACTTCATCAAAGAGTGTGCGCAGTGTCAGAGCAGGCGGGCTACGGACGATGGTTCAGGAACTCGGTCATTGGCCCGGCCATGGAAACGCAAAGGGGCTGTCAACATAAGTGATGATGAAGATGAAGAGGATGAGGAGTTGTGCTTAACTGACATGACTAGTCAGTCTAAAGCCAGGGGGTCCAAGCCAGTGACCAAGCATGAACTTGTCTTTGTAAGTGTCTCAGACTTTAGGGTGTCATTTCAATTGTAATAAGTTGTTAAATTACAATGTTTAATTGATATAATGCAGTATACGGTTTCAGTTAATATGCTCTTTGTTGGATTGTGTCTTACAGGTGGACAGCAAGGGTGAGGTGAATCAGTTCCTGCCCAAACACAGCCAAACAATGCTGGACAAACTCAACCAGCAGCGCCTCAATAATCAATTCTGTGACATCACACTGCTAATTGAAGGAGACGAGTACCGCGCGCACAAAGCCGTGTTGGCGGCGTGCAGTGAATACTTCAATGAGCTCTTCTTTGAGAAGGGGGCTGCGTCCACACATGAAGCTGTGGTAGATCTGTCTGGTGAGTCTCTCAGCCATTATGTGTAGAATGTGTTGCTTAATTGCTCGGTTTTATTCACTGTCTCGTTTTATGTCCAGGGTTTACCAAAGCCAGCTTCCTGCCACTGTTGGAGTTTGCATATACATCCAGTCTTACGTTCCACTTCTGTGTGATGGCAGACATCGCCAACCTCGCAAGGCATTTGCTGATGGCAGAGGTGCTGCAGATATGTGAGTCTGTGCATAAGCAGGTGGAAGAACACAAACTTACAGTCTATCAAAGGGGACCAGTCCACACTATGGTGCAACTCCAATCTGTCTCTCATGAGCAGTCAAATGAGGTGCCTGGTGCTTATATGGTGACCATACAGGGGGATGGACAGGCAGTGGTCACACACACTGATGTTGCTGTAACAGACAAGGCCTTGGATTTGGTCGCACCTCCCAAAGAAGCCTACATTCAGCAGCCAATAACCATCGTCACTCAAGGTGTAAAGGAAGAAGCAGCGCAAGTCCACAGTGGGCAGTTTGGGCAAAATGAAGCTGTGACTTTAATCACTCACGCTGGACAGGCCGAGCCAGGAGAGACTGTGACCCTTATTTCACACGGTGGGGAAGGCATGGAGGGACAGACGATGACTGTGATCACCCACAGCGGACAGGCTGGAGCCAGTGAGTCCTTGGCAGTGGTTTCGGCTTGCTTAGCAATGGAGCAGCCGCAGGTTGTTGATGCCGAAGCAGAAGCCTTTGTTGTTAATGTGGACGCAGAGAAAGTGAGCCATGCAGAGGGAGTGAATCTGGTGGACGTCACAGCCCCCGAGCTGCAGAATAACATAATAACGTTGCCTAAGGTGGCGACCACGGAGGTAGAGCTGGTAGAAGAAACCCCACAACCGCTCCTGACTGCACCCCTGAAACGTAAACGAGGGCGCCCAGCTAAGGTGAAGAAGGACGTGCCGGTGGAGGACATTCCAATGGAGGGAGAACCCCCCGCTGAAGAAAGCCAGGGTGACAAGCAGGAGATCACTGTGGATGACCCCAACAGGAGACGACTCAGACAGCGCTCGATCGGTGAAGGGGGATATGCCCGTCTACACATGGGGCTCGAGAATGAAGAGGAGGACACAAAAGGTTCAACCCCACCACGTGCCGCCACCCCAAAGGTACATTTATGAATTGATGCATTATTTATTGCAATAAATAAGCATTTCTGGTGCATCAATGTGTGTCGGAGTGATTTTACAAAAAAATCCTGGTTTTCAGGTCATTTGTGTGCAAAGTAGGTCACCGACATTGTTTGTTTGTTTTTTTGCAGCATTCTGCAGATAGTTGGCATTCACAGGTCTGTAGGCATTTGAACGGACCTTTTGCACAAAGATAGAAATGAACACCACAATTAAAGCGGAACGTATTGTGTGGATTCCGAAATAGAACTGTTAAAATACACACATTTCAGGGTAAAATGTCATAGGATATCTCCAGAATGCTTCAATGAACAAAACACAATGTTAGTGACCTAGTTCAGACACAAATTACCTGAAAATCGTGAAATTTGGTCAAATTGGCAGAGTATAATTCATCACTGTCGGTAGATAATTTAAGCGTGTGTTTTTAGGCGAGTCCAAGGCCTGGGAAGAGGGGAAGACCACCGAAGCAACCACTGGAGAGTCTCGAGGAAGGACAGTCCTCGTGTGAAGCTGACACGGATCCAATGGCCAAAGCAGTAGAGGTCATAACAGCAGGAGAGCTCAGCACCGAGGAGGCTGTGACAAAGGAGCCAGATGCAGAACCAGAGACTGGATCCGACCAGAAGCAAGCTCAAGGAGACGGTGGCGCTGGGCACACATGCTCAGAGTGTGGCATGTCCTTCCAGAGGCGCTATTCTCTCATCATGCATACGTTAAAACACGAGAAAGCTCGTGGATATAAATGCAGTGTAAGTATTAATGTTGGCAACCTTGTTTCACATATAATTGTTAATGCTGTCAAAGCGAAAGTGTCTCTGTGAAAATGTATTTTATGTATTTTTGTGACCTTGTAGCTGTGTAGCAAGGAGTTCCAGTACTCTGCCTCACTTCAAGCTCACCTGGCGAGACACAAGCAGCAGAGCAGCCAGCGGGCTCCCATCACCAAGCTCTCTGCAGAGCAGAGCGCCGAGCGCAAGGCTGATGGCGATTCAGATGAGAAGACTTCACTGTCGCACACAAAAAGAGAGTTTGTTTGCGACATCTGCGGGAAGACCTTACCAAAGCTCTACTCTCTGCGTATTCACATGCTGAGTCACACCGGCGTGCGGCCTCACTCCTGCAAAATGTGCGGCAAGACATTTGCTCACAAGCACAACCTGAAGATGCACAAAGCGCTCCACGATGTCACCAAGCATTTCCAGTGTGAATTTTGTAAAAAGTCCTTCGTGAGCAAGCGGAACATGGAGGAACACACCAGTATTCATACAGGTCTGTATTGAAGTTTACATTCAACCAAGGATGTGTGGCTGTATTCAGTGTTTGTCATGAAATTGTTATACTTTACAGGTGAATCAAAGTACCTATGCAACACATGTGGGGCAACTTTCCATCGAGCGTCTGCTTTAAGCAAGCACTTGAAGAAGCACCAACCCAAACCTGACATTCGCCCATACCCTTGTTCTCAGTGAGTAGCTGTTCACTTTACTTCTCCCTTACAAGAGGCATCATTGAAGTCAGTGGGTGGGGCAAGCGTTGTGCATGAAGACAAGGTTTATGAATGTATTGTCTCTACTCATGGTACTTCATCTCTACTGCAGCTGTGAGAAGACTTTCTATGAAGCCAGAGATCTCCAGCAGCACATGAACAAGCACATGGGTCTGAGACCCTTCCAATGCGACGTGTGTGGGAAATGCTACAGCTGGAAGAAGGACTGGTACTCCCATGTCAAGTCCCACAGTGTGGCTGAACCCTATAAGTGAGTATACATGGTCTCAAGTTTGCCTGTCTGGAAATACTGTGCTTTGAATGCTCTGGACAGCCCTGAATTTGCTTCTGATTACTGTTTTCAGCGATCTTTAAAAGCATAACCATGAGCCCTAACCTTTGTGTTTTATTTGTTCACCTCGCCTCAGGTGTAACGTGTGTGGGAAGGAGTTCTTTGAGAAAGCTCTGTTTAGGAGGCATGTCAAAAAAGCCACTCACGGCAAGAAAGGTAGAGTAAAGCAGAACCTGGAGAGGCAGTGCGAGCAGTGTGGAAAAAAGTTCACAATGCTCCGGGAATACAGACGTCATATAAACAACCACCAAGGTGAGCTGCGCAGCGTGAGAGGATTTCTGATGCACCCCTGTGTTTGTGCGAGCTCATCTGTGTGATTTGTGTTTGACTTTTTTTCTGTCTGGGTTTAGGAGTGAAGCCTTTTGAATGTCTGACTTGCGGCGTTGCCTGGGCCGACGCCCGATCTCTAAAGCGCCACGTCCGCACGCACACGGGAGAGCGACCGTACGTTTGCCCCATCTGCCAGGAGGCCCACATCGACGCACGAACTCTGCGCAAGCACATGGCCAAGTACCACGCGGACAACCTGCCGGGGAAGATCATGTTGGAGAAGGACACCCTGCAGTTTCATAATCAAGGCACCCAGGTGGAGCACGCCGTGAGCATCCTGACGTCCAACCTGCCCCCCGAGCTCCGCCCAGCAGAGCAGCAACCCTCAGAGGAGATAGAGACGGTGTTGATCACAGAGGAGACGGTGGAGGCTATGGAGGCTGTGCAGGCCGTACAGGCTGTTCAGGCTGTGGGCGACGCGTCCGTGGCGACGCTGTCCGATCAGGGCATCATGCAGGTGGTGAACTATGTTTTGGCCCAACAGGCGATATCGGGGGGTAAACTAGAGGAAGCACCCGAGGTGATTCAGACCATGGAGGTGGAGGTTGCTCATGTAGCAGAGGTCGAGTGACTTTACCCTCCATCTCCTGATTGCAACACAGACTGATCACATTTTTCCCAGTCTGTGTGAAATGTAAAAAGATGGCTATTTTTTTGTAAATTGTACATTCTGTAAGTGAATTATGAGAGGAGTTGCTACCTCCCCTCCAGCTTAGCATCATGTGTTCGTTGTGTATTCCTGTTATGCGCATTTACACATTGGTATTTGCATATTCTGTTAATAGCTACATTTAACAATACTTGATGCAGATACAAAAGCAAAACATTTGAAGCTCAGGAGAAATAAAGATGGTCATAAAGTTACCAATTTTATCTCCTCGTCATCTGTGACATGAAGTTATCAGTGTAGCAAACGTTTGACTCTCCAGCAATCCTGTTTTTGTGTAAGCCTCAACAAATTATATTGTAGCTATGTTTTGGTCACGGCACTGATATTGTAATGCCCTTACATTAGTACGGCCATGTGATCATCTGAACCTTATGATGAGAAACAGGTACAGGATGTTAGTGGATGATGTCACGTTGATGTATGACCCACAGAAAACATCAGTACTGGACTACAACCATCTAAAATAACTTGACTCATAGTAGTATTAACATGCAATACAGCAAGTATGGATATTTATTTTTGATTTATATCAAAATACCCTTGGTATATTGCAACATATTTACAATACATTATACAAAAATATGGAACTGCAGATGGTCTCTGCTTTTTAACAATGTAGGCTACATAAACATGGACTGTGGGCTATGTAGAGTACATGCATACTGTATGTACTCATAACATTGTGATTCTTCCTGATAAAAGCCACTAGGCTTGATGAAATTTGTGTATTTTTTAAGGGAAACTTTAAAAAAAATAACTATACAAATTTATATACATTTATATCATAGGTTTTGGCCAAATAAAACAAACCTCTACCAAAACAATGTGGTTCATGAAATAAAAATACTTGTGCAAGGCAAGATCGCCCTTAAAATGAAATCACGACTTTTGCACAGCGGTAAAATCTAAAGAACAGAAATACAAAACGACATCAGTCATGGTATGGTTACCACTATAAAAACACTGGGTCAACAGCATTAGGCCTATATGTGGCTACATCAAATGAATGACCATCACTTAAAGCAGACTTCAGAATCTGACACAAAGGAGATGCGTTGGTCTCACAATGACAAAGCAAAAATATAGAAGCTACAGCAGAAAAAAAACACCCATCAATCAACATAATACTTCTGACAGGATATTTCTGAAATGTATACAATCAAGGCTGGCTTATGCCAGATAACAAAACCAGTGTACTTAACTAAAGTGTACAACCATAATGGTGGGTCACATAGTCTATTACAAACTAAAATATACGTTTGCTATGACCCATAGCAGAAATAAAAGCCCTAATAAGCCCTCTAACACAAGCTTTGTTTCCAGTCATGCTTTAACATTGGAATGAATCATGAACACATAAACACTCAAAGTAATCTTGAAATTATCAGCATTTCTGAAGTGCTCTCAAGAAATTTGAACATAATAAAATGCACCTTTACTCAACACCATTTTTACTCCAAGAATCAGAACACTAACAAAAATAAGTGCATCTTTATTTCAATATGCATTTTGTTCTCAACAGCATTTGCACTAAATACCAGGTTTTGGAAATGAATTGTTCCAACAGCAGGCGTGAAATGGGAAAAAAAAAGAGGACAAGACGTAGGTCGTGCCATCTGTCTTACTCCCCTTCCTCCTTGATGCGCTGCTGTTTGTTGCGGCGAGAATCTAGGTCAAAGGAGAAGTCGGACCACTCGTCGCGAGGTGGGAAGGAGATGGTCTGGCGAAGGGTGAAGCGCACCGCATCGATGACGCGTTCGCCTCGGGCCTCAGAGGAGCCCACACTGACTGTGGAGGCCCCGCTGGTGGTGCGCACTATGTGAGGAGGAGGGGAAAAATCCATGGCCTGTCGGTGCTCCATGATTCCCTTCCAGATGATGTGCTGGTAATCTGCAGGGATCTTCAGCCTAGACAGGTCCTAATGGTCATTACACAGGGTAGCGTTAGTAATCGCAGGGGGGGGAGCCATTCTTCTCTCTAACCCCTCAAATGACTTGTGTTGGATAGGCAATGGCTCACCTCCATGTTATAGTTCTCAATCTGGTAGATGTTGGTTAGGCCTTGTGCTGTGAAGTAGTCCAAGCAGCCTGCGCAGCCCAGCCGAACAAGGAAGCTGTGGGACGGAGGAGGAGACGAGAGGTCAGCGGTGGAAGCGCCACTAAGTTTATGTATAGGTTATGTTTCAGAATGCATCTGCAGTTATCAGCCTGTAAGACCTGATCTAATGCTGGCTTATTCTAATGTCAAACTAAGCATCAATAAGCTCCCTCGGTCCTGTGTTAATATTGTCTTATTTGATATTTTGTTGAAAAGAAAATCTAAAATGTAGCGACTTTTCTTTGGAGGCTAAAATCTAATTTATTTTGTGCCCTCCTGGGAACTTGCTACTGCTTGATTGTGAATTTATAAATAGATTGTTTCTTTTATTACATACATTAAACATTATTGTAGACTATTTCAGATTTACAATTTCTATGTTTTTGCTGAGCTGACCACTTATTTGCTTTGATTTTGAAGTATATAAGTTGATGACCATTTTAATTTTAATGCACGATTGGCTTTTGCGGTGAGCTGTGAAATCCAGATGTATCCCATTGTGCTTCGATCAGGTACCTGGAGATGCTGCTGTCCATTGGGTATGGAGGAGGGGGAGTACAATGGGAGGAAGGCACCAAGGGAAGCTGGGGCTGCAGTGCATGTGTGGGGCTCAGTGAACTCATGTCAGCATTCATGGGGATGTGAGTGCCCATCATAGGAGTCACTGAAGAGACAAAAGCAGCTACCGTGAGCTTTCTCTACTGCTCTGGGATTTAAAGCTTACGTAATGTCATCGGAAACATAGGGAACGGTGGGTTGGGGAGCATGCAGAGGTTACTCTCAACATGACAGATAATGCATCATAACAGGTCCTCCAGGCCCACAAAGCGGGCTGGAAGGGGGGAGTCTCACAGGGATCACATTCTTTTTGGGGAGGAAGCGTTGCGTCAGGGGGGCTGAGAGGTGTACAGGTCCCTCTTGCCTGTCCGAACACGCTGTCCTTAAACATATACAACAAGCCCAGGAGGGATTTGAGGACTTGTGGCAGGGGAGGGGGGCTAACACGGCCTGAGGTAGACAGGAAGAGAAACAAAGGGGGCACACTTACTGTCAGTCAGGCCTCCAGACATGCTGGATGGGGTGAGTGTGTTACGCTGCTGGGGGTTGATGAGCTGGCTGACGGAGGGCAGCTTGTTGACTTTTCCGTGGGTTGGAGAGCTGGAGCCGTAGGAGGGCTGAGATGGCATTGATGTCCTGGGGCAGGAGAAAGAGGGTCACAGGCCGTTACAATCAATCATTCCTCAGTGTTCATGCTAATGACAAAAGACCTGAGTCTGGTGAGTATGGACCTTAAATCAAAACAAGAACAAAGGTAATGGCCTTTATCAACATGGTAGTATATTGTTGTACTAACAGTTAACAGTGAGTAGAATTTATGATAAATCAAATAATTAAAATCAATTGAGCCTGTAAGGAAACATAATAAAATGAATGGTAATGTAATGAAGTAATAGAATAGAAAGAGAAGACAGAGTTCAAGCAAAAAGCCATTTATTCAGTTCTGACAGACAAAAGTGCAACAGCCCCAAAAATAAGAAAAGGATCTGTTTCAAACAGAGAGGCCACAGAGGCAAACGTTCATCTTTTAAATTTTCCTCTAATAAAAGACATTTTTGAGAAAAATTAAAAATCGACAACAACAAACTGACTGTCCCGCAGTGTCTTTATAAATCATGACCAGCATTAGCAAATGTATCTCAATAATAAAATCTCTTCCCCCACAAAACCCCCACAAAATATCGGACATTTTGTGAGTCCAGCTCTCACGGTGAAGCAATGGCAAAACACAATGTTTCAAGTAACATCGAAAAGCAAACATTAAAGCTTGGTTCCAGTCCAACTTCAGCCATAATAAACGGTAAAGAGGCCGTCTGGGTTGAACGTTTCAGAAAACAATCTCTATGCAACAAATAACTGATACTGCCATGTAAATGAAGAGCCTGAACAATAGGCAACCCTACAAAATATCCCCTTTAATGACAAAAACAATGCATGCAAAACATAGTCTCAATGATAACCTCTGTAGTTCATGGACCATTTCACTAGAGCCAGCACACAAGACTGGAGAGCTTTGTTCAGCATGTAAGCCTGCCGCTCACACTGATAGTCTGTCGTTTGCACCATGACTGAATAGCATGGAGAGGAGATACTCTTAGTCCATGTAACTCTACTCAGGAAACAAAGTTTTAGTGAAATCACATCATCAGTGCAAGATCCCAGCGACACAGTAGAAAGGAGGGAGATGAAACAAAGGATGAGAAAAGACACAAAGAGGAGGTCCGTGTAACTGGGGAGGAGGAGGAGGAATGTGGGGCAGAAATTCAGGAGGAGGTGCAGCGCCGCCTCGGCTCTCCTGCAGGCTCCAGAAGCTGGTTACCAAGGCGGGTTTTTAGCAGACTGCAGGGAGGAACCAGAGAGAAGAGAGAGCAGAAATAAGGGCTCACTGATGGAGGAGGAGAGAGAAGTGAGCACAGAGAGGCCCAGAGGTTCAGAAAAAGTAGCTCAACAGATGGAATATAAGTGATGGACACACACACACACACACAGACACACACACACATAAGTATTTTATGTGTGAAAGAGTTAGTGTTTGATTTACATTATTTCAGTCTATGGTGCACAGTAATTCTAGTGGAGCAGGTGGCTGCACTAATGCCACTTTCCAGAAGGTGGCACTATGCAAACACAGATTACACCATCCCGCCTTTGGAATGTGCAGCGCTATCATTCAGCATTTAAGAACTAAAGAGAGGGAGGGGGGGGCGGAGGCGGAAAGGCCTGACACACCTGCTGTCAACAGAACCTTTTTATTTCAGAGTGTGAGGGAAACGTGTAGGGGTTCTGAACACACACGAGAGGTCATTGAGGAACTGACTGAGAGGATATGAAGAATATATAAAAGTAAATATACCAAATCCTGCACAGAAAACAGCAAATTCTGACTAAGTATGTATACTCAGTATCTTAAACAGCAACTCAAACCATCATGTCACCAATATCATTGTCTATTGTTTGTATGTACGCATGCATGTTTGTCAAATTTTATTTCAGCACAACAATTTCAGGGTGTGACATCAAGCAACAGGTAGCCAGCGGCAAAAACAAATGAAGTTCAAAACAGCAAATGCAAGCATTATCTCACTGTGGGGCTGTCTGCCAGTGTCTTAATGGGAAACTATAACATAAGCAGCAATTATCATCACAGGGCTGTCAACTATCATTTACACCCATCAACCCTTTTCCATAGTTTATAGTAAATTGGGCGTGGACGAGGCAGTGTGTACGTGTGTGTGTGTAAATGTGTGCGTCTGAGACAGTTTTAATTATGCACAAGCAAACAGATGAGGCCGAGGCAGGGATTTTGTGACTGCTGCTGTTGTGCAAAACCTGGCAGAGCACCCAAAGGCGTTACCAGCAGTCTTTGGAAGCTTCTCCTCAACAAAGCATAGTTCATTTGTCACGATCCATCAGCTTTGGCTCACATCCCATGAGAGAGCAAAAGGAACAAAACAATAAAGAAATCAGGTCTACATGATGCAAAGTTCACCCTCAGGCTCCAGCGTTGAGCAAAGTTTGTGTTCTTGCTGGGATAAACAAGGTAACTTAGTCTTCTAAGGGCAATCATTGTCTTTGCGACTGCAGCTTTTGTTTGATAGCTGCAAAGCGTCAGCAGCAACAATAAATAGAATCAAGGCTACTCATGCACAGCCGTTATCAATGCGTTGCACCTTTCCAGCAACAAGTTAATCTTGTTAGGTAAGTGAAGTTGCCACATTAGATTCAAAACAAAAACACCTGCGTCCAAAAAGGTAAAGGGAGATTTTATTTGCCTCGATTCAGCAGGCGATTTAGTAAGAGACAGAAGGCACAAACACTGTCAATGGGTACAGTTTCAGAAAAGCACGAGCAAACGAGTCCAACTAGATTTGAGGGTGGACCTTGATGGTAATGTAGATCTGTCTTTGGAGTTGTGGAGATAAAGAATATATACTGGTACTCACTGTTTCTGAAGGAGATTCTGCTGCTGCTGCCTGTATGACTCAATAGTGTGCTGGGGCAGAAACTGCATGAGTTCCAGAGACTCTTTGATTTTTACCAAAATCTCATAAATTTCACGGCCTTTGATCTAGAAGGGGAAAAGACAGACGGTGGTCAATAAAGCAGCTGAGACGCTCAAACGTTTGTTTTGAAGCAAAGTAACAGCGAGGCAAACTTACAGGCAAACAAAAAACCTCCTCGTCTGTTGATCTCCTCTTCTTGATGGAGGACATCTGTATGCCATGGGAAACCTGGCGGAAAGCTGGAGAGAGGACGGGAAAGTGTTTTGAGTAACACCGGTTATCGTATGTGCACAAATAGTCGGCCTAAGCAAGAGCAGCATGGAAAAGAGTGAAAGTAGGGCCAAGAATGAAGCAGAGAGTCTGGCATGCATTCACTGAGTGCAGCGGTTGAGGGTCCTTGTCACCGGCAGCAAGTCAGGTAAGACCAAAGTCTGTCAGCCCTTCACCAGCCCCAGCATTACTTACGGCGCTTCGTACCCTCACTGCTCTTTGTGCCATCCGTTACATGCTGCTTGCGGATGCTGTCCTCGTCCGCCTTTCGGTCTCGGCCGGGGCAGGCGCAGATCCTGGCCTCGAAGCACCGGCGCCCTAATACTTGACCACTGAGGAAGATGGGAGTACACGGGTTCAGAAACAATTCCACCACTACATTGGAGATGAGACGAGAGGGAGCACTGGTGATGAGGAGATGTGTCTTACTCTCTGGTTTCCAGGGTGACGATGATGAGGATCGGGCGCCTGTTCATTCCACCCACGCAGCTTGAGTTGCACATGAAGTTGTACAAAATTGTGGTAAATTCTGTACCCACCTGAGAGAGGAGAGTGACATTTATGGTTAGTGAGAGCACAGTGTGAGCTACACTTCAATAAAATGTGGTCGCTTTTATCTGTACTTTGTAAAATTTTCCATGATATGACTTTGCTTTTATGATTTCATCCAAGGTCGATCCACTCCTTTTATTTTAATCTTCCACCTTTTCTCACGCAGTACAAGACTTTAAAGTCAATTACAACAGCGTAATACAACTGAATGTATTATCTGCTTAACATACAAAAGACTTATTTCAAGATCATTAAAATGGCACTTATATTTCACTGGATGCCTTTCAAAGAAGAGTTAAAGCTTCAGAGGGCATAGTTGAACTAGAATTACTCTCAGTGAGATCCCATCATCAGCCAATGTAAAGCAACTTGACTTCTGTGTCATAACTGATGACCTACAAACGAGATTAGCCTAAAATAGCAAAACAATACCATCAGAATATTTCCTCCTGGGGCCTGCATGTAGATTAAGTTGTGATCACACTGATGGGGTTTGGGCTCTCCAGTTGCTGTGTGTCAGCACTGACTTAATGAGAGACACAGAGGATCAGCTGAAGGCTTGGAGCCTGTCACTGTATCTGTCAGAGTCAGGGGGTCAGGGGGGGTGGGTTGTCACCGACGGCACAGGCTGATGGACACCTCACCTGGGGGGGTTCATATGGAACCAGGACGCTCTGTCGTCCTGTTATGGAGTCTTCCACATACTGGGCATGGCTGTTTCCCTCCACGCGGATCAGGTGGCTTGGAGGAGCAATCTGACCTGCAGGTCAAATGAGTCGTGTCATTAATTGAGAAGACATTGATCACAGAGTTGAAACACAAGTTGTGAGTGATAATTTTCAAAACAATTAAATCAAAAACTGACCGTCGTTGAACTCGCGGCTCAGCTCGTGGTTTGGGCAACGCTTGACCACTTCGGTCACATGCTCAGCTTTCTTGTAGACGGGCATGGCCCTAATTACGGCACCCTGTGGTGGGGTGGTCAGCACTTTGATCTGAATCGGACATGTTTTGGCAATTTGGCAGTATAACTTCTTTAGTTCTGTGGAGTACTGTGGAGGAGAAAGAGCACAAGGGACAAGCCAAAAGATTACATGTGAGGAAACGTACGATGAAGGCAATATTGTTTACAAGTCAACAGTGCTTCACACATCAGGTAACTGCTGAGGCTTCAAAACAACGCTAGAGGACGGATTGATCGGGGTAACACCTGTTGCCTGGACTGTGCACTTCT
This sequence comes from Lamprogrammus exutus, assembly GCA_900312555.1. Lineage (NCBI taxonomy): Eukaryota > Metazoa > Chordata > Actinopteri > Ophidiiformes > Ophidiidae > Lamprogrammus > Lamprogrammus exutus. The sequence continues at coordinate 3,763 of OMOW01116496.1, read as the reverse complement.
GTTTTCCCCTGAAGCAGAAAGTGTAAAGACAAGACTGTGATTATGACCCACTTAGATAAACACACACACACACACACACACAGGGCTTGAGTGTGTATTGAGCAACCTCAAAGATGTCTCATGGAGAGCCTCTGGGACTTCCGAGGAGAGCCATAAAACGGACCCCTCCAGCAGCAATTAAACTGGGCTTGGCTTTCATCTTCATGGGAGGAGTGTTCTGCTAAAGCATCTGATGGCCACTCATCACACAGAGCTCAGCGTCTGAAGAGCGCTGGCAAGACTGAGTTTCATCTCTCATGCAAAGTGTGTAAAGTTGACTACAGTCTCCATTGTGGGGCTGGAGGAAAATGAGCAGAAGAATGAAGGGCTAATCACACGACTTTCAGGTTTATAATCCAGGAGTTATGAATAATGGATGTGCTGATGTACTGTTAGCGACTGAGAACCAGAGAGCGATCAGAAAGACTGAATTAATACTCATAGGCATAATCCAACTGTGTAAACAAACCATTCAAATCAGTGCTGTGTAAGCAGAGCCTTAAATCCTCTATGTGCAGAAGACACAGGGTGGAGGTGGAGGTGGAGTGTGCGGAGGCAGGGGGAAATTTTTCCTGTCAGGCTCATTTCTGAGTGAAGAAAAGTGAACATTGTGCAAAGCGCTTGGGGCAGTGTGCTAGAAACAATGCCACATAAAATTCCAGCTCTATTAAGTTTTCTTCCACAGAAAAGAACTCGTCCGTGTGCCTTTCTGTGCTGACTTTTCATATTACACAAGCTTGGCACAGACATTTTCTTCTCTCTTCCCCAGGTGCAACCTTTCCTTTTATCACTCATCTCTCTCTCTCTCTCTCTCTCTCTCTCTCTCTCTCTCCTGTTCCTCATTTGCTCACAAACTTAACACATTGCAAGGTAGTGCTACACACTAATTTAATGAAGTCTCTATGATTGGCAGCTGAAGTGAGACACTAACGAGCACAGTTTGAGGTCTGGGACACGCACATCAACATGGAGACGGAACACTGCCTTGCTTGGAATCAAAGCAGCTTTCCAAAAGATAAATGGTTGTAGTTGTTGCTTTACTCCTAACCTGATACTCCCCGTACGCCTCTGTCAGTCAGCTAAATGAGGTGGAGAAGCCAAAGCACAGAGAGAGGCAGAGAGCGAAAGAGAGAGCGAGAGAGAGAGAGACACACCGAGTAAGGGTCAGCACACAGTGCTTAGAATAATCACAGGGTGCTGCTTTTGTATAGCTCAGGGTGAAAACAACACAACAAAAAGCGCTAAGATCTAATCAGAAATGTTGGAGGCAGAAAACCAAAGTTTGTTTAGAATATATCCTACTGTCTCCAAGTCCCACTTAATGTGCGTGCACACACACACACACACACCAGGGAACCATCCCAGCCCTCAAGCTACAAACTTTGAGAAGACAAATATGTGCTGCTGGTGCTGTGTTTGCTCAGCAGTGAGAGCGGGAGCTCGCTGCTGATTGCTGAAAGCAGCGCATGGCTAAAGCTAACACTGTTCAGGGTGGAGGGCAAGCAGTTGACGGATGGGATTCAGTGGCTCACACAGGGTGCGGTGCTCAGGTGTTAACATGTAATTATGAGCCTTTCATTGGTCACAATGTGAATTACACAGCCAGGGAACACACAGCGCACAATACAGAGCTGCTTAATCACAATCATTTGAAAGAAAACCTTTAAGTGTTTGCAAGAAACAGGCGTGACACAGTGGAAATGAGGGAACAAATGAATACACTGTGTGTTTTCAAATACACGATTGCTCTACAACGTAAGCGCACAAAAATACCCTTGTGGTCATAAAATCTGCAGTATGGAAGCTGGTGTTCATATAATATGAATATGTTCATAGAATAATTTTTTAATGCAGAGTATAATTTGTTTTGATGCGTGTACAGTGCTGCATGTGTGCAATTACCTTCTAACACATGGAACACGAACACAAAAATACACACTTCCCGTGAAACACAGGTTGAGGCAGGCCCACAGCTGTAGCCTTCTTTTCTCCCTGACAGGCGCTGCGGGCGCATGCAGAAGTCAAGTCCTGACAAACATCAGGCCTTAAACAAGCACTGTTTGGCGCCTCTGGTCTTGTCTTCTTCATACCTGACATGTCGTATCATGCCTAACACTTCTCCCAAACCTGTTTAATTCAACAATAATGCAAAGGAGTTTTTTTCTTTCCCCCCTGTCTGTGTAAGACGTAAAACACCTGCTTCTTAAAGAAAATTAATAGGGGGTCAAATCTGAAGTATTACAACATATTTTTCGACACTTATTTTTAATCAATCAGTGTTGTTCTGCAGTCGTCAGCACCAATGTTGACACACGATGACACGTGTCCCTAGGAAAATTTGTACAGTCACATGAGGCATCGTGTTTATATAAGCCAGTGCCTGAAAGAGTAACAGATGCATCAGTCACTCTTCGGGTTAGCCAATCAGCTGTGGCAATGACTACAACTGAGGTCATAGATTTGAAAATGAAACGGAAAAGATCAAGAGTGATAAATTCTTGCTGTTGCTGTCTGCGATTCAGTACATCCAGTAGTGAAATCCTTCATGAACAAAAAATGTGCATTGCTTTGTGTAAATTCCCTAGCGTTTCCCTCATCTCTTGTCAAATGAAAGGTAGTTGTATTACCTATGTGTTTCCCTCACAAAACTCCCAACTGTCTTCCTTGACTATCATCCCCCCCAAAAAATCTTTCCCATAAGTCTGTTTGGTGTGCTTATCTTTCAGGAAGTACGAACACTACAAACAAGTTTGTGCTGCTGTGCCAAAGTTCAGTCATCTCACAACAATGATTTCTGTGTTGAGTGCTCTCACAAAATGAATGAGATTTGGTGAGGGTCGATCCAAGGAAGGCTCATTTTCTCACAATGACGGACACAATGAATGTCTTCTTTTCGTATTTATACAATTACAGTGTTTCCATGTTTTCTGCTGCAGCACATTATTCTGTAGGTATCTGTAATGCTCTTTTGTTCAAGGTAAAAAAAGGTGTTTGTAATCTAAACTGCAAGAGAATGGGCTTTTCCACACCGATTACTGAGAAATCCCATAGATCATATCATAAAAACCTTTTCAACTCTTGTCTTTGAAAAAAAAAAAAAATCTCCTCTACCTTTTCCCATCTGTAGCTTTCAGGGCTTGTCTACCTGTGATGGGCGAGTCGTGACAAGCTTCTTGACACAAACAAGTCTCAGCCCCATCTCGTGAGGCGTGGGACGGGCCCGCAGATGTTCCAGGGGCAAGCTGTGTCTTGCTGCCTTTCGCTGGAACACTCTTCTCTTTGAGCATTCAAGGACTCTCCTCCTCCTCCGGCGCAATGTGAGATGGAACCATCAAGCTTAACTCTCTCAAAAAGACAGAGCCCACTCCATGAGCACAGGGTTCAGGGAAGAGGCACACAGTATTTACACAAGTATTATCTACAGGCCCTCAATCCATTACTGTAATCCCCCCCGAGCTCTACAGCGTCCTAGTGATAGCCCAAACCATGACATTCCACTCTTTTGACTGCTGTGTGATGGCACTTAATACACACGGCAAACACAAGCAGTCTTTAGCCTCACAATAGTGTCATCGGCAGTCAACAATGGCCGCCTCATTCGCGACACTCCATTAATGTAGCAAAGCAAAGGGAACAAAACATATCTTTACCAGGTAGACATTATTCATTTGACCCGGCCAAGTATAAAGCCTGAAGAGTGTGGCTCACTGCAGCAGCACCAAAG
>OMOW01116488.1:0-12025 GCA_900312555.1 Lamprogrammus exutus | reverse complement strand
TTGGTGCGCTGAGCGCCCACTTCAAAGTGGAAGCCACAGTATGAAGCCGTCTGTGATGTGTATGAAGTGTTTGTCCGATCCTCTAACTTCTCTTTTTTCTCTCTCGTCCCTCTCCTCTCTGTGTTGCTTTCCCCACCTCGACAACAGAATATCGTGAGTAACTTCAGTAACTCTTCCTTGTTGTTCTCCCTCTCTCTCTCTCTCTCTGAGTTAAGCCCAGAGCCCTTGCGTCATGTGGCTTTGTACTATTCCGTGTGCTGTTTCCTTTATCCCCTCAGCCTCAGTGTCTGCTGGCCTGGGTGTTTGAAATTATACACTCAGTCAGTAGTCAAGGAAAAATACATTCACACACACATATACATATATTATATGAGAAGAATACAACAACAGCAACAACAACAACAATAATACTTATTATGTGTATGTATATATATATATATATATATATATACACAAATATTCCACATGAATAAATTACTCATTGACAGGGTATCAATTATTGAACTCAACTCAAATTATTGATGGGAAAGCTAATAATGGGGATTTAATAATTTGTCTGTGACAGCTTCTTATTTTTTTTCATTTATTTTACACCAACACAGTGCAACAATGCTGACTGATTATAAGCTTTTGAGCTGAGCAAAGCCAAATTATGACGCAACCCCTTTGATATTGTAGATTTTCTTTTTTAATGTAGTAAATTGCTTTAAGCAAAGCAGTTATGTCAACTGTTTTCATTTATGAATATGCAGTATGATTCACATATCTGTCATTAGTTCTGTGTTAACACACACACAATATATATAATTTGATTTATCTGCTATTTTTGTTAATTTCTTATCATATTATTAATCCCTATTAACAAAAAAGGTGATGAGACTTCTCAGAATCAACAGACTGGTTTAAGGTGCAACACGTTGTAGTTTAACATCAATAAAGTATTACCACATAGAATTGGAGCCATAATCAACATAAAATCAGCCAGTTTTCTTTTTCTTTTCTTTTTTTAGTTACAATTAGCTTTTTTCTCTGCTGGATCGTGTTAAGGACAGGAAGCAGGGTTTTAGCTGTCAGGGTTTCTGGCTACGGCAATGGTGGAAGGAGTGGAAGGGGTAAAAGGCTGAAACAAAAATCACTTCCAACATTTTTCAGGAAGGGAGCAGGGAAGAAGGGATTCATTTTATCAGGAAAATAAATCAGCTTTTTTGCTGCATATTATTGCGTTTCTCAGCAAAACCATTGCACACACAGTCTCCCAGACTCCACACCATTGTTTGTGGGCCCAGAGCTCATCAGCTGTCTGTCTGTTAGTCATTAAAACCAAACTGCAGGACATGACTTCATTTTTGACATTCTCTGTCACAGATGATTCTCATTATGTCTGACATCCTGTCATATGCATTAGTATGACTTTTGGGAAAAGCATGCCTGCACCGATGAACTCATACGCAGACAGAATGAAAATAGTAGACAGAAATACATGCAAACTGAAATAAAAAAAATATTTTACAAAGGAAATCAAATCATACTCAAAGATCACAGTCAGCAGTTGCAGTTGGTCAGATGATACTGGCCTGTTAAATTAGCAGTGCTTCATTTGTGGCATTTACTTTGAAATAGTCGGCATGGAAATCATTGTAAAGATATCAACATAAAAGAAAGAGCCACTGATGGCTTTTTCCCCAAAAAATATTTTTAAAAATTATTGATCCTCTAAAAGCTGTATTGTTTGAACCCTAGTCAACACACCTTATTGGAATTTTGGGACATAGTCTCCTTACAATAAAAAGGGACATTGATATATTGCCTGGTTACTCCATGGTGTCTCTTCTTGTTGAAACCTACTGTAATTTGTTTTGTGGTCCTTGCATATGTGTGTATGCATGTGTACTAAGTGCACAATGTCCCCTGCCTCAGCTGGGTAAAATGTCCCTGTGCTGCTACCTCTAACTGCTTAGGCTTCCCAAACCCCTCACTAACTCAAGTGGACTTTGAACCTCTCACCATGGACCCCTTCGTTGTTGCCCAACCTTTCCCGACTGGACCTTTACATTTATGCCCGAACCCAACTGGATCTAAAGGGCTTATGTGTGGTCAAGCCAAATCTCTCTCACCGTCTTGGCTTTTCAGTCAGGCTGAGGTTACCAATGACATCAAGAAGTTTATACAGCTTTAGTATAAACTTAAACTTAAGACTTAAACAGATTGTTTTGACCCCTTAGGTCAGTTTGGGTTCAGACAAAAATTCTTTGGTGTTAGGTCAGGTGCAGCTAAAACACTCAAGTTAACACTGTGACGTCCTGGCAGGGCTTTCCGAGGCATTGCTGAAAGAAAGAGGCGGAAAAGAGAACAGGAAGCAGCCACGATGATGGAGAGGTACCGTGTACTGGCTGTCCTGTCCCGTGCTGTGCTGTGCTAAATGTCCCTGTTCCCCATTTACACAGCAAAGAAATGCCTTTCCTGGCAAGATTCATCATAGCAAATCTTAAAATGTTATTTTCCTTAATGCACCATTTGACTGATTTTCAACCTTATCTAAAATCTATTCTCTATTATGACATCCTCATACAGTATATACACTGTTTACTTGTCCATACTCTCATGCTGGAGTAAAGACTGAAAATTGTCCGTTTTGTCAGCAATTTGTACAGGAGTTAATGAAAGTTGTGACTTGCTTTCTAATTACAACTACTACTGATAGAAATTAGTTATTTTTTATCAGTTATATCTAAAATGTTGTCATTATCATAATAAATAGAAATAAAAATAATAATCCAATGTAATCTAGAGGCCAGGAAAGATTAAATAAACAAAAGTGCAAACTAACAAAATTTTAAATAGAAACTGGTTGGTGAATAAAACAGCTGAATTAAATATTTAAATCTTATTGGAAGCAATGTTATTTCATCCTAAAATCTGATTTTTCCCAACTTGTTTTCATCATACAAGCTATCTTTGATATTTTATGTTTTCCTCTTATAGCTTAACATACGGAACCACTTCAGTCTTCCAGCTCTGCAGATGATTCAACAGTTTGATGCAGCAAAAACATTATCTGGATATCATTTAGTAAATATGCATACACAGACATGCAACACACTGCATTTGTTTTCTTTCCATACCCTGCTGTCTTTTGCGCGCCCACTGACTCTGTTAGTGGGTCAACGATATTGAATATTGAATAAGTATTTATGATGTCATTATTTGTCACACTAACTCACACAAAAATATGCATTGCAATCCAGTTCCGGGCTGCTATTATGGGACTATCTCAAATCCAGTAACATTGTCTTGTGTATGTGGCTTGAATCCCAGTAGCTCTGGCTGGCAGGTTTAATCAGTATTTGTCACTCAACACTGACATGTGAAGGGTGTCCATCAATACAGGGCCATGCCTCACCACTCTGTAGCTTGCACTCAAAGTGAATGAATCAATCAATTTCTGGTGAAAGGTTGAAGGTTGAAACATGCCATTCATTCTGTCAGAATGTGTGTTATCGACGTAAAAATCAACCTGCTTTTTTTGGTCAAACATTTAACTCACCCCTAAGGCAATGGCTGGAACTGTTTCTCTTTGCTGAGGCGTGTGATGTCAGCTGGTATTGATGATGTTGCTACTTGCAACTACTTTTCCAGGTTTGCGTCAGTCAGTCTGGAGCACAGTCGACTCTTTGCGAGGGTCAGTTTTGAAAAGAACTGCTCACAACAGTACGTTCTGAACACAAATGCATATTTCAGTGCATGTCTCCTCAGAATGGGAAAATGATCAGCGCTTATGTAACATCTATAGAACCCAAGCAGTGGGAGGTTGCGGTACCTACCTCTCAGCTCATCTGAATTTTTTCGTGTTGTAGGTTATCAGGAACATCAGCTGGTTCCACATTAAACGGTGTAGCAAAGATGTTCAACTCCTGTTGTTTACTTTTCATGTCCTGAAATGTTTCACTAAATGCTTCAATTAGTTTTGCACATTCACCAGTATATTCAGATGTCGTAGAAGGCTTTTGTCCTTACAGAGTGGGGAAATGTATCATCTGAATAACATTGTCTCTGTCACAACGAGGTCTTGTGAAAGCGGCTTGTTGTGATTCCAAACCCCACCGAAGAGCATTGTCTTTATCATTTAGCATGTGTTGAGCTATAGCGAAGCTCCAGATGGGCCTTTTTCATCACTGCTAATGCATACCCACAAACTAGGCACACAGGTTTGCCTTTCACTTCAACAAAAAAAAAAATCATTTGTCCATTTCTCTTGGAAAGCTCGGCATTCCGCATCAACTTTTTTTTCTTTGCAGTCACCATCTTAATTCTGCACTGCAAAGATTTTAGAGGGTTGAAGTAACGTACAAGTGCAGCGCTGACACTGGCAGTGCAGAGAAAAACATCCAATCACAATACCAATCAAAAAATTTAATTTCATGAGTTTGATGATACTGCACTGCAGAGTTGGTTGACATTTAATTGAATTGAAATAACCTGTAGCCCAGTACATATTAAAAATAAATAAATTATAATTTCATGAGTTTATGAAATTGCACTTATGAATTGCCATTCCCAGCCCCTGATTTAAAGCTTTGTTTTCGCAACTGCTGAAATCCACACTGACATCACATGTATCTTATTTAGAAGGCATTGAAATCGCAGCTTGGATTGAAAATATTTTAAAACTGAGATAAAAAGGGTCAAGTAAGGTTTTGATAAAAGATGATCGCCAAAAACATTTGTATTCATCTTCTAGGATCCACAAATGTCCACAGGATATTTAAAGGCATCTGATCATTACCTGTGAAGATATTGGCTGCTCTGTGCCAAAGTGTCTGATGGACAGACTGAACGACTGACAGAGTGACCAGCGTCTGCATTTTTAGGCTCCAGTAGAGCAAAAATAAGATATTGGACAATCAATCAGTGTCATCTGCCTGTATGTGTATTGACTTGGCTCTGTGAAACCATAATGTCCAGACCCGAATGACCTGTACTGTATACTGTATCTAGCAAATTGTAATGATTATGCGATTCTTCTTCAATTAACTGATTGAATGACCAACACAACTTAATGCTGTTTGTCTGTTTCGTTCTTTCTGCCCTCCTTTCTTTTTCTGTTTTCTTAATCTTGTTCGTCTGCTACTTTTCTCTAGTAATTCACACCCCAAATCATACAGTCCCTTTGTTGCAGGCGTTGTTGTGGGTGAATTATGGAATACGTTTGTTTGAGATCAGGGGCACAGAAGTAGTGCCAGCAACCCATCTGAGCAGGAAGGAAAAAGGAAAGAATAAAGAGGGGAGAACCAGGGAGAGCTGCCTTCAGTAAATTTAAGATGAGATTTCCAGTCACTAGTGTTGATTAAACATGCACTTTGTAGTCTGTCTGAGGCAGCTATTTAAATGAAACCCAAACACTGCTCCAGTGCTTTTAACAGATTTCTTGTCCAGTGTGTTTTGATGTACTTAACTGAAGGACTCCATTAATGTTGATATGACCCGGCTGAGTAACTTCAAACAGTCAAACGCGCGACGCTGACTTCTTGAGAGACTGATAAAAGGATTGGGACCAATAACATGCGTCACACAAATTTAGCCTGTGTGCCAACATTATAATTCAAGGCATTAACATTACTCAGAATGAAGCTTGTAAATATAGAAATATGAAGTTGGCATATGTGTTGTTTAATTGAATAACTTTTGAGCATTTGCCAATAGAGAATTTCACTATGAATCAACTGCACTTCACTGCCTGGCTGTCATTCCTCACTCTGCTCAAAGAAAACAATATATCATATGTACTAGAGCAAAGTGCCCTTCAGGCGTTTCGCCCCACTGCTTAAATGTTCCCCGTGCGAGGGACAACTCACACAACTCTTTTAGATTAGTATAACAATACGAATGTAAAACTAATTATGCTGGGATACAGTCAGAGTTTAATAGGAAAGCATGAATATTTAACTGTGGCCTTAGGCAGTTCCTGGTCAGCCTCATTGTCTGGCAGTCATCCTCACAGCAGTTACCTGAAAAGTCAGATAGTTGTTTGAAATGAGACACACATAAGCAGTGGCTTTGTGTAAATAAGATGATCTACAGTGGACACCATGTATTAACAGAGTTATTACACTGATAATGGGGCTTTGGAAGAATGTTTATATATGATACACAAACGAAATTATACTATATGACTACAGTGAACCACATTCATGAAAGGGTTAATGGGAAACCATGAGTACTTACAGTCGTAACACATTAAAAAAATAACAACCTCACAATTGTCTCTAAAATAAGTTGAAATTGACACAAGTACTTGGTATCCACAATTCTTTATTTCACTGTTAATAGTACAGAAACTTTGTTTTTCATTCAGAACTTAACGCATTCTTATAAATCATAAAATAAACAGAAATGGTGTTGACAAAATGATTGACACCCTAGATTTAATATTTGGTAGCACAGTCTTTGGAAAAAAGAACTGCTGTCAAGCACTTCCTATAGACTTCAGTGACATTCCTCCACCTCTTTACTGGCAGTTTGGCCCATTGTTCTTTTGCAAACTACTACTCCAGTTCTCTCAGATTTGAAGGGTGCCTTCCTCCAACTGCTGTTTTCAGATCTCTCCACAGGTGTTCTATGGGATTTAGATCTGGACTCATTGCTGGCCACTCTAGAACAGTCCAGTGTTTTGTTTTGAAGCATTCCTGGGTGCTTTTTGATGTGTGTTTTGGGTCATTGTCCTGCTTTGGGACCCATGACCTTCGACGGAGCTTTGTGACACTGGGTGGTACATTGCACTCCAAAATCCCTTGGTAATCTCCTAATTTCATGATGCCAAGCACAAATTCTAGGCACCCTGTACCAGAGGCAGCAAAGTAACTCCAAAACATGAGTGAACCTCATCCATGTTTGACTGTTGGGACAGTGTTCTTTTCTTTGAAGATTGTCCATATTTGAGATTGTCTCTGGCTCTTTGCATTGCAGCTTGCCTACAGTGATAGTCGCTTCCTCTTCGGCATGATGCGAATGGTTTATCTTTGGAAAGGAATGGGACTTGTTTTTCGAGTTTTCTCCAAGGTGTCCTCAAAGAAGTGTGTTCTCAAATTAGTTCCGGACGGAACGTGCATTGAAGAGTAGGTTCAGCTTCTATTCATGCCGGCGATTGTAGGAATGGTGCACTTTCAGGACAGAACATGTGTTGAAAAGTAGTTCAGGCTTCCATTCATTAGTAATGCAAATAAAAAACTGCTAATCAAGTATTTATGTAAATGAAATGAAAAGCACCCTGTGCAAATGCTAGTTTGGAGGCAATTGTAGGAATGGTGCTCATTGCAACTCCACACAAATATACAAATAGACACAGATACACGCTCTCCAATTATGGTTGTATAGGATTATACTGAAGGGCTCACTGGAACCTTAAAAGTGCTTTCTTTTAGTCAGATATTACATGAGATCTCTTTCGAAAGGTGAAGTGCAATTTACTGGACAAATTCACTGATGCAGTGAATTGCAGTTAACCTTCCCAGACATCTTACTACTACACAGAGTTGTGTTGCATCTGTTTCTATTAGCTTCTGACTAACCTGTCGAGCAACAGATCTAGAATTATTACCAATGAGTGAATCCAAGTGCTCAATTTACTAAAATTACGTTTAAAACATTTTACTAGATTTCTTAGACTTTTGCTGAGGTCTCTGCTTCCCAGCCTCTTTGGCTTGTTTGTTTTATGTGTTGTGGCTCTGTCCAGCTCACCTCTGATATTGTCATATATCTTTGCTTTTTGTTGTGTAGTTTCCAACTTGTCCTAGATCTCTCTACTGCAGTTATTTTGCTAGTTTTGATGCTGTTTGTTAAAAAAAGAAGAAGGTAGTTCAGGTAAACAAATGCTGTCTTCTGCCTCCTGGTCTGGGATGTCTCAGCTCTGTGGCTCTAGACCCGCAAGTTTTTTGGGACTACAAAAAGCGGCACAGGGATTGCTATTTCAGACCAAATACTGGTGAAAATGAATCAAAGGTAATGCTCTGAATGAGCCAGAATGTGCATCCAGCACCAACACTTAAGCTGGTTAAGCAACAACACACAAGATGAAAATCCTGCTCTTGCTGTCATCTAGGAATTAAATCTTCACTATGCTGCTGCTGCCCAAGACTTTGTTTGTCATTCTTTAATGAAGTGCTGCTCTTGCTGCTAGTTCTGAATGAAAATTCCTTTCTGACATTTTCTGCTCTTTAGCTGTACAGTCAGTACATTCTTCCATTCAGTCTCAATCTCTCTTTCTTTTTCTCTTTCTTACAATGGTAGGAATTTCCGCAAACACCTTAGGATGGTGGGAAGCCGCAGGATGAAGGCACAGAGTAAGTTTCAGTGCGTGTGTATGTGCAGGTATATGTGTCAGTACTTTTGCATGTGTCCATGAGCTACTGTGCGTAACATCATAACATCTGCACAGATGCTCTTAAAATCATTGTCGATTGCTTTTTCTTCAGTCGACATTATAGTGATTTGATTGGTCCACCTGTGTGTAGCATGGTTTTTTGTGGCTATGCACTTAGTCACACATTCAAGCTAGAAAAAGTGTTTTAAAAGTCATTTTTAGCACATTAAACAGATGGATTTTTGGCCTTTAAAGGTCATCAGATTTTCCAATTTGACTAAATGAATTGACATGTAATGTAAGTCAGTTTTTTCAATTTGGTCCCCAAAAATATCCTCTTATTGTGCCAAAAATGAGCTATAAGGCCTTAGTGACAAGACCTGATGTTTGATTGTTGTTCCACAACTCATATGAAACATCAGATATTATTACTGACATATAGTATGCTCTGGTGATTGACTTTTCATTAAGCTCAGGTAGACATTGACACTGTCATGAAAATTACACTCCTCTGAAAAGTTGATGTGTCAATAAAAATAATGTGATGAAAGTTAATGGTACAAATTTTTTAAATAGACAATGATGTTGTGGTTCCTCTTCGTTTCTGTTAAACGCATGATGTGGTGAACACAGTGAGTTTAATTCATAAATAAATTACATTAACTAGACAGTGCTAAATAAGTCCCTTGATAACTGAAGCTTATTCATGAAGCTTCCCTTAAGTGAATTTGTGCACCAGTGTCCCATTAACAGTGTGTTGTTCAAAGGTTTGTTCCAGGTAAAAGTGTTGTTGAGGTGCTGCATATTTAAGAGGCAGGCTTTTATGTTGCTTCCTCTGATGGGAAAGCAAAATGGACATGTGAAATTGGCAAAGTAAACCTAAATTCTTGGCTTTAGAGCTCTGCATTTTCAGAGAGGAGGTACATCTGGAGAGAGATGCATGAGGAATCGGCACTATGCCACTGGAATATAGGCGAGATCAGATCAAAACTTGCCATGTTAATGAACTGACTTATTAACTGTGGCCTTATATATCAAATGTATTGATCACAAACATGTGAGTGCAAAATACAGTTTAAAACATCACTCACATTTTTTACCCAGCATGCAAATGAGCAAATACTCATTTATACTACAGCCGTTCATGAATGAGTTCCATTCATGAACTCCCATTATCTGGATGAAAACCTAGTGTGCCAGAGAATGTTTGGGAGACCGCATGTCTTTCCTGTCTGTGTCATTTTCACTCATCAACTCATGCAACTTACTCCTCTAAGTTGATCAGCAGAATACAACCTGAAACACAGCTTCACTGCTGGGGTTGGCTAGTTTCTGCTGAGTGTGTCTGCGTGTGTGAGTGACACTCTCCCCCCCTAACTCCATCAGCATTTGCCGACCGCCGAGCCAAGAGTTTCAGCCGCTCGTGGAGTGACCCCACCCCCGTCCAGCCTGACTCACTGCATGACTCCAGAGACAGTGAGTCAACACACACGGACACACAAAAGGATGCAGACACACACATTTACACATGCAGACACAAACATGCACACAAGTGACACCAGTGGCCACACAGAGACACACGCACACACATTTGAACATTTACAGGCACACACATGGAGGGGAAAAACCACATGTACACACACGTACACACAGATCCACATTTGCAGACGTGTAAACTGCACTCATCTACACAAAGCAAAGATTCACAGACAGATATGAAAATGCACACTGACACACACACATATACACATATGTAAACACACGCTCTTATGACCGTGTCAGTGTGTGTCCACAGTCTGTATCTGTATATTCTGTGTTCTGTCACCTCTCCTCCACGCTGCCCGTGTGTGTACCGTTTCTCTGTTATATCGTGTTCTTTGTATGTATTAGGCTGTTGCCATCCTTTTGGTCATTTTTCAGTCTGTTGTCCATTTGCCTGTTGCTTTCCGTTGTACCTGTACCTGGCTGTGCATAAAAGAAGTGCATTACTGTGTTGTTTTGTGTCGTCTTCTGTGTGATTTTAACTCCTCTTCCTGAAAGGAAAAAAACAGGTGCAAGGCTTTTAAATGGAGCACTCACCACTCTGATCTTGTTTGTGTGTCATCCTTTCATCTCACCCTTTGTTCCCGTGTGTGTGTGTGTGAAACCAGGTGGCGAGCTGCAGTCCTCCTCAGGGACACTAGATGAAGGGTTGGGCGAGGATGATGAGTGGGATGTGGAGACGGAGATAGAGAGAGCAGCCTGCGAAGGAGAGGATTTCGTTCCACCCAAAATCATGGTGAAGACACCAACACCGTCATTCGTGAAAATGGGTTTCCCCTTGACTTCCAAAGAAATCTGTCCATCCACAAAGTCCATGCATTAGAGTTCATATATTACATAATTTATATGCTTTCCTTTTTCCACAGCTGATATCCTCCAAAGTCCCAAAAGCAGAATATGTTCCAAACATCATCCGCAGGGGTGACCCCTCCATCATCCCCATTCTTTATGTGAGTATCTGCCCTCCATTGCCATTATCTTTAGATTTGAGGCAGTCACAGTGTACAATTATCCACAATTCTGTAACCTGCATGTCTCATTGAGTCTCTGTTGCATGTGGAGGGATAGTGGACGCATGCAAGACATCATGAAATTCCATAACATTCACCATTTACAGGACAGAAAAACTGTGAGTGAGAAGCACATATAATTCTTAGGGACTATTACAGGTTGTGGGTGTGAGGGTAATGCAAGGTTCTATAAACAAAAATCTATCAGTGCTGGCTGTGCCTTTATTTCAATACTTTTTGAAGTACTGATTTTTATAGTACAAATTATTTATTCAATATTTATTTATTTTTAATTTATTCGTATACACGTGCCATTTTACGATACCTTTGCATTGATCAGCCACTGCTACAGTTGCCTTTAAAAAATATATCCTTTTATGTACACTTATGCCGCTCAGTTATTTGAAAATCTGTTATTTGAATTTCCTAACCTTTTACATGACTGTTTTCACATATTCAATCATTTGAATTGAACATGAGCATGACATGATGTTAGTTAATGGTTTAATATTCACCTGTTCAGACTATTAAATGTCAATAAGATTCAAGTCAAACCAAATATTCAAAAAACTATAAGGCTAAATGAATCAAACTATGTTTAGATGTGTGTGTAGGCACTCCTTGTCAAAAAATGTTGTTCTTCGTAAACTAGGTGTTAGAGATCTAAAAGTAGAAGGGCTCAAATTAGAGCTCATTCCTCAACCAAAGCCAAACAAGCCAAAATATATCGTCTTCTACTCTAATAGAGTACATGCTTAGTTCTTCCTCTGTATTTGACACATCCTGACTACTTTGGAGACTTCACTTTCAAAGTATTATGCTGAGCTCTGGGTTTGAATGTTCTGGTTGTGGGGTGCAAACCACAAAGTCTCAATAACAACAATCAACAACACTGTGCTGCAGTAAGTTCACAAAAAGCAGAAATTACAACAATAATAAGAGTGGACAATTGCTTTATTTGTCATAAGAAACTGAAGTTTGCACCTGTTGATAGTCTATCGTACGATAAATATATCGATGTATTACTTTTGATGAAATTGACATAAATATTGAATCTCCCAATGTTCACAGATCATTAAACTCCACTATGTTTTACTAGTAATCCCAATAACCTAGT